>JAMZAV010005094.1:0-39374 GCA_024449915.1 Sweltsa coloradensis
GATGAGCGTGCCAATCATGCCAAATCTGAGTGTAATGCTATATTTGTGTTCAATCTGTGATTTAATAAATATAGCTTAGTTCTACAGATGACGTGCATGAGATTGCAGTTATTTTAATAGCACTTTTTGTGGGTTTACTTTATTGTCTTATTTACATCTTCCTACCCAGTTTAGCTAGTTATCATCCTCATCCTATATCCGAGCAAAATTAAAGCACTTGAGATGACAGAACGCCAATTACGTATGCGTTATGTGTATTCGTTTCTGCCTTATACGCTCTGTATAGTTTATTTCAACATTTAAGAGATACCTTTATGTCTGCTATGTATAATGTGTAGGCCTGTGTAGTGCAGGCAAAACAGCAGTGGCCACAAAGCTGTAAAAACACAGCCTTTTCTGTTCACTATTACGACGCATTTGACTGATTCCGTAACTATAAAATGTGTATGCATATGATGCACTGAAAGGTGAACTAAGATGCACATTTCTTTTGTTCTAGATGGTTTGGATTGGAGTCTGCCGGTCTACTGCACAGTTGATTGTGAAGATGACCAACCTCTCTTCCTTTGCTCTGTTTGCAACAAGGGTTTCAAGGACAAGGCTAACCTGACAGTACATGTCCGTTTCGAGTGCGGAAAAGTCCATCTTTGTCAATCTTGCAACACAAGTTTCCCGGGCAAGCAGGACCTAGCAAGGCATGTCAAGTACAACTGTGGAAAAGTCTTGCAATGCCCAATGTGCGATAAAACATTCAAGTGCAAACGATACCTTTCTGAGCACAAACGATTCGAATGTGGAAAAGTCTTAGAGTGTCCGACTTGCAGTAAAATATTTCGATATGTCTCTGATTTGAACAAACACGTCAAATTTGAGTGTGGCCATCAGTTACTTCAGTGCCCAACTTGCAAAAAGATGTTTGGATATAAGTGTGATTTGCAAAAACATATCAAATTCGAGTGTGGCAAAGTCGTGTTTTGTCCAACTTGCAAGAAAGTTTTCAAGCGGAAGTGTAGTCTGTATTCGCACGCCAAATTCGACTGTGGGAAAATTCATCAGTGTCCAATTTGTAAGAAAATATACCAGTCAAAGAAGTCACTGGATAGACACGTTAATATTGGGTGTGAAAAGGCCTTTATAAGCCCAGCTGTCTGCGAGACCCAACCCCCTAAGTCACAGGAAGTGTAATTTGTTAAGCATTCATGAAACAAAAATGCATACATGGCATATACATGATTGTGTTTTGTTATCAGCGCATACTCACTTGGTTAAATTTATGTTTGGGCTCATGATTGGGCTTTCAAATGCACTTACAATGGTTCTACACGTCAACTTAAAAACGTGGAAACTATGAACAAAATTGCATTTTACAAAAACACATTCAGCCTGGTGTCTACAAGTCTGTTTACCTGTAGAAGTTAGGGAATTTACAAATCTGGAAAAGCCAGGGAGATTGTTTTTATTTCTGTTATGTAAATATTTCCCTTGAGATATTTCTTAAACTTACCAAATCTAATCAATAATTTGAATTGTCATGCAAACACCCGGACCCCCATTATAATGTGCCCCACCACCAACCACCACCATGTGCCACCGCCAATCATGAAGTTTTAAAATAAAATCAGTTCTATTGTTTGAATACACATTCCCAGCCAGACAAATTAATCTAAGGACTCTTGCTGTTCATGCAACATTGGGCTATGCTCTTTCTAAGAACCTGTAAGACAAGCACATACATAGGCCTAAATTGGATCGAGCGATTTCTGATCTCCAGATGAACTTCGCATATTTGAATAATTCATAGTTTTCATTGCTGCGTTGACGATTACTAGATTACAAAAACGGATAATTACTTGTTTGTCATTTGACCTGTATCCTGTTAATCTTTGAAGCGTTTACATAGCACACTTGTCATGCATTTGATTGAAAAAAATATATACTGTGTATTGAGCAGACACAAAATATATATTTTGCTTTCTAGATATACATCACATGACCTTATCACTGTTACTATCACCGTTTCACATTACATGTAGAGGCAACTGGCATTGAGTACATGTTATGGTAGAAATCATACACTTGTGGATGTTGTGTTTACTCGTCGTACTTTTCCACATACTCTTATTGGCTAAATACATATTACGGCCTATACGATTGGATGAGTACTGTTAATATTTAGTTCATGCTAACTAGGGAAACGCCAAAGTCGTTGTTAGACGACTGAGAGAGCCATGTGTTGAGTACCCGGGAACATTTGCATTTAAGTTGAGAATTATATTGTGGTATAAATAATAGTGTTTTTAAGTTTAGTTTGTATAAGAACACGTCAACTGTAAGGCCATAATGCGCCACTCTAGCCTATGATAGGCTAGGGAGGCCTATAGGTAGGGGGAAGAAAAGTAATGTTAGTAAAATACTCACCCCATGGCTAACTCACTCGTCTAACAACGACTTTGGCGTTTCCCTAGTATAATCTTCACACAAACATTTGTGGTCACAGACCCTTGTTGACCAGTACAGGTAGGCTACACCCCAGGCTAAATGGAACGGCCGGTGTATGACCCCTAGAACAGGTACTTTCTCCAGCGTCAATGTACGAAAAATTAAAGACTTAAAGGCGAAAGAAAAGGGAGGGTTCTCTCGTCGTGGTCGTCATCGTCTTTGTCATCGTTCGTTTTGTCCTCTCCGTCGTCGTTGGGAAGGTCGTCAGAGAATATGGGGGGTCCCCGACGACGACTGCCAGAGCTCGCATTCTAGTTTCGGGAACTAATATACTTCCTTTCTTACCAGCTGATGTTTGCGAGATAAAATACGTCTCTTTCTTCCTCGCCTTACCTTAACGATTAGTATACAGAGCCATGTTCTTGGCTTAAGGTTCTAATATGCACAGCTTAGGCAAACGGAAGCGTACGACTTCCTTGCATAGGTTAGAACAAAGAAGGCTAGTTTATAAATTATATTGTATAAGTCATATTACTTTAGGATTGACATTATTGCACTGTTTCTTGTAGATCATCACCAGTCCAAACGAAGTGTATTATAGTATCCTTGAGAGCCAGCATTATTTATAGAATGACAGAAGCCATGCGCAACAAAAAAACAAAAACAAAATAATAAACATTGACTTGGTTCTTCTCATAGATACTACTGATCGCGAACTTTCACAGGCTGTGTTCTATTTTACTAATGGGTATTTTAAACATTTGCAATCTAGATTTAAATTTTTCAAATTTTTATTGCTTGTGAGCTTAAATCGCAATGGATATTGCTCATTTTGTTAGCAGTTCTCAGTTACCTGGACACGGATGTGTGTTTAAAATTTCAGCTCAATCTATTTGGCCGTTCGGCCGTATGGGATCGGACATACAAACATACATTGGACAATGCTCACGGCCAAGGCCCGATCGAGTATAGCGTTAGGAAAGACTACGTTCGCTGCGCTCACTCGTCTAATAATGTTTTATCAACATTAACTTGCTTCAGAAAACAAAAGTTAGAACGTATTCCAAATTCTTTTCCAAATGCTTAATTATTATTCTTAATTATTATTCTATTCACGTACCCAATAAATTGATATCTTACAAAATTAGGCTTTGCTTGATATGTTTGTTAATATATACACAATCATATAGTTCGTGGCGAAAGTGCAATTATTAATATAGACACTTGCCTAGTCTGCTTCTTGCAAAATAGTACCTTTGTTGAGTCTAGTTTGACACGAACTGTAAACCTTGTCAGATTGTTTGATTTAATTTTCTTGGTACCTGATGAGTTCTAGAGTGTACAAGTGTGCCTGTTTCTTATTGTCTTCCAGGTAAATACAACAATGTACATTGATAAAACTTTTTTAATCTTCTATTTAGATAAAAACATGTTTGAAGTTCGCAGAGAATTAAATTGATTCTACAACTACACTTATATACTCGAATGGCACTCATTTATTGAGAGCGGAGGCAACCAACTTTTTGGGATTGACTCTTGACCAGCACCTATCGTGGAAATCGCACATTGAAATCCTCTCCCGAAAACTTAGTTCTGCTTGTTATGCAGTCAGAGTGGTGCGTGCCCAGTCAGACCTTGATACAGCTAGATTAGTGTATTTTGCTGAATTTGAATCAAGAATGTCGTATGGAATTGAGTTTTGGGGGGCCTCTTCAATTGGAAATCAAATATTTACCATACAGAAGCGTGCAATTAGAATTATTGACAGAGCTGTAAGGAACCAGCATGCGAAACCGTTATTTATTCAATTAAATGTCCTGACTTTTTACAGCTATTACATACTACAATCAATCTTTGGAGTTAAATTTAATTTGCAGGACTATCCCAAACACGATTCAATTCACAGCCACGACACAAGAAGTAAATACGATCTCTATCAAGACAAAAAAAATAATAAAATTTCTCAACTAAATTCCGACTTCATTAATATTAAATTGTATAATAAATTACCAACTTCTATAAAATCACAGATTTACGTTCATTTAAATGTAGCTTAAAATCATTTCTTATCGCTAAGGCCTACTATAGTATTAATGAATTTTTAATGGATAAGTTTTTATTAATATTATTTATTTATACGTGTAAGAAGCTTGTTTATTTGTTACTGTTTTAGTTGCTTTGTATTGTTTTGAAGATTGTTTAATTTATTTGTTGATGTTAAATTGACTGATTATTCAATATGCCTTTAAATAGGCTCCACTATAATTTTGTTTTTGTAATAATTTTTTGATATTATTATGATTGTAAGATTGTGGATGAATAAATGAAATGAAATGAAATGAATCACAAACCACAAATGATATATGTAGGCCTATTTGCTGATCATAACAAAATAAATACAGTATTCGAAACCAGATTAGATTTATATTATACGTTCAGATATAGATACGTCATCGTTTAATTTATGACATTGGAAATTATATATCATATGGGCTGAATTTCCCTTGAAGCTGGATGCAATTGACATTGCATTTTAATCATCAAATCGGATATTTTGCCATATCTACACATATAAGTATAATAGATTTTGATGTTTTTAAGTTTTACATGTGAATGGCCATTTTGTAAAATATAATTAACCATAACTAAATTTAATACTTAAATCTTTTGACACCATATTGGTTTATTCTTCAAAATGTATATTGCATCTTAGTTTTTGGCTTGCTTACAATTGGATAGTCAGCTAAGTATACAAAATTATAGATTAATATACTACAATTCTTATTAGTTAGACTTTAAAATGCATGTCCGCGCTTAATAATAAAATTATGTATTGTATTTCAAACATTTTATAGCTTTCTTGGTTTGAGCCAATCACTTCTTTATTACGTTATTTTTCTTGATTATCCTAATCGATAATGTTTCAGAAATCTTTTCCATGAGACTTGTTGTAAGTCACCGATTGCAAATCTTTATTCTACATATAGCAAAGGTCAAGTGAACTTCAATAATAAAAATATAACACCTTAAATAGTCATTATATTTATTTGTTAAGCCGGTTATTGCTAATTGCAAAAACGATTTGTGTTTCTAAAACTAATGTTTATGTTATAATGAACACTGTTGGTCCTTAATACAACAGTATATCCTAAATTTATCATAATTATAATAAGTTACGGTAGTTTACTTGATAATCTAGTTTTTATTACGCACTCATATTTTTTTTAACTTCCTGGACAAAGTTTTGATTATTTAACCTAAGTGCGATGATGTTGTATTACTTACTATTCTTGTTGGGCAACGATAATTTTTTTGTACATGTGTTTTGTCATATTATCGTTTCCATTTGGGAATGTTATGCTTAAAAACTTGAGTTGTACTTGAATCCGAAATAAATATATATGAATTGATAAGTGTTTTTATTATCTGCTCAACCAAACGTATTTATTTACAGCGTGAGCCACCATATCGTTACAATGTACCTTTCACCTGCTTGCAAGAAGATTGTTACCTTTCACCTACTTGCAAGAAGATTGTTACCTTTCACCTGCTTGCAAGAAGATTGTTATGGTTATATACATTGTTGCCAATTTTAGAAGTTGAAACCAATAATTATTTTGGAAATCTGCGCATTAAAAGTATTAGTGAACTTACAATCCAAATTACCAATGTAGTCATCAGTTGTTTTGGCTCATTGCATGATACAAACGTAGGCGAAATGTGAAATGTGAGTAAGACTTTAATTTGTATTAAAGTTTGTGAACAGAATGTATTGCAAACTGTTGTCAATATGAAACTAACAATGTGCATCTACTCTGTTTCAGAGGAGGAGCCCTGGCCGCCATTTACCATGAGTGCGTTCGTGTGTGGAGAGCAGCCCACTCTATTTCACTGCGATAAATGCCAAGTAGGATTCGTGCACAAGACAAGCCTACATTTCCACATAGAATTCGAGTGCGGCAAAGTTTTCCCCTGCCTCGTTTGCAACGAGAGTTTCCAGTCGAAACGTGAACTAGCGAGTCACACCAAGTTCGACTGTGGGAAAGTACTTCAGTGTCAAGCTTGTGCTAAAACCTTCAAAAGTAAAAGAAACTTTATTGACCACAGAAAGTATGAGTGTGGGAAAATACTTCAGTGTCCAACTTGCGAGAAATCTTTCCAGTTCAAGCGAGTTTTAGATAGTCATATCAAGTTTGACTGCGGGAAAGTTCATCAATGCCAACAATGCAAGAAAATATTTAAGTGCAAACGATACCTTGACGAGCATCTGAATTTCGGATGTGGCAAAGTCCTAGTTTGTCCACTTTGTGATAAAAAGTTTGGGTATAAGTGTAATTTAGATCGACACGTCAATTTTGAATGTGGAAAAGTGCTTCAATGTCCAAAATGCAATAAAATATTTCGGTACAAGTGTGATTTGGACAAACATGTTAATTTCGAGTGTGGTCAGTTTCTTCAGTGTACAACTTGCAACAAGAAATTCGGGTATAAGGGAGATTTTCAAAGACATGTTAAATTCGAGTGTGGTAAAGTTGTACATTGTCCAAATTGCAATAAGGTGTTTAAACGGAAGTGCAGTCTGTATTCGCATGTAAAATTTGATTGTGGAAAAGTTCATCAATGTCCAATTTGCAAGAAAATATACCAAAATAAGAAATCTTTAGATAGACACATTAAAGTTGGGTGTGACAAAGGCCTTCTTAGTCCCACTGTCCCTGTCCTTGAACCACAACCTTCTGAACTACAACTTTCTGAGACACAAAATTCTGAGCCTCATTCTTCTGACCCACAACACTTTGACGAGCCTCATTCTTCAAAGCCTGAACTTTCCGAGCTACAACCTTCTTAGTCACATGATATGAGCGTTTAGAACAACCTATGCATCGGTATACATTTGGATAGCAATACTTACACAAGAAAAGTTCCTTTGGTTTGGCTCGGTTATGGATGCACAGTTTAATATTGGCTCACGTTTCTGCTCTCAATATGATTGCACTTTTTCAAATGATGCTATTGCTAGGTATTAAAGGCATTTACATGAAACAAGAAGAGATCAATATTAAAAGTATTAATTTGACAATTTTATAGATTTCTAAAAAGCTATGCAATTTTGTTTCCAATTTGGTTGGTCATTAAAACTTGATTAAAAAGTGTGCATTTCCCAACTAAACGCCTTCATTATTCAGCATACACCACTATGCAACATTTAAAATGATCGTGTTGAACTGATTATATCGAGCCTTAACAAATGTGTCTTAGGTGTTTGTACGTACTCACCTATGAGGACAACTTGTATAAACAAAGTGAATGTATGCTCTCTGGGCTCTCTGCTTTCTTTACTTGCTGACTGGGGCAGATCCCCAACGCACGGTATTGTAGTGTACATATTAATCAGAGGATTATCAGGAGACTTTGTTAGTTATTATTAACAATGTATTTATCATAAACACTTTGATGCTCGGGTTCCACACTTATTCGGCGTTTATCGTTGACTGCATCATGATCTAACAATATATACGAGATATATTGTTTGATCATGTGACTGCATTGCTTTACCAAATCAGATTCATGCTGTGACGTGACGTACTACATGTGAAGAGGGTCAAATTGTTACTGGACAGTTCATAATATATATGACGAATGTTCTGATGACGTACTACATGTGAAGAGGGTCAAATTGTTACTGGACAGTTCATAATGACGTGACGTACTCCATGTGAAGAGGGTCAAATTGTTACTGGACAGTTCATAATATATATGACGAATGTTCTGATGACGTACTACATGTGAAGAGGGTCAAATTGTTACTGGACAGTTCATAATATATATGACGAATGTTCTGATCAACAACAACTCAAACTTGATTCAGAAAATACACAAAACCATATCTCACTCACTGTTACAATGCAATTACTCACTAATTAATGCTTGCAAGACGTTTTTTTAACATGACAGTAAATAAATAGTATATTTCTAATTAAGATTGTGCATGTTATGCACGCGAATTGTGTAAATTAGTATACTTGTGGGCAAGATATTTATAACGTATATAGTCTGACCTGTCATTATAAATGCTACCTTATCACTGTAACGTATTAATATTGTGTTGTAAGGATGCGCGAGCTATGCGTGTGTTTGTGATTCTTCCTGTTTTCGGTGCTTTAATTTATTAACGTTCTTAGACTGTTAAAATTAACTTTGTATATAAAAATAATTTTAAGTTAGCAACCGATTCAATTAATTTTTCACGTAATTAAATGAATCTTTAATGATCGATTCACATAACCCGAATTCGATAGTATAATCAATCAGTAAAACTGCTGGTCATACATTCGTCGTGGCTAGCATGATAATATTTTTCTGCCACTTAATTGTGGCGTTCTGATATTCAATTGTTAATTTAATCATATTGGCACTGTTGTATGCATGTTGTATGTCATACTGTTGTATGTATGCATTTTTGAGAAACTGACAACGAAATAACACTTGATAGTTTATGCATTTCAGTTATCATAACAAATTACGTGCCTTGTGAAAAGTAGGCCATTACTAATTAGGTAGTGACATGTTGTTAAGCTACGTTCACTTGTAAAATAGTACTGATCGTCAATATCTATTAACTATGTGACTAGACATATTGATGTAACTTCTACAATGTAATGGTCATATTGCTTTCTTATACATCGGTAGTCCCATCTAACAAATATTTATGGCTATGCCATTAGCATAAAAATCTATGTACGTCATAAGACGTCGCTTAAGATAGTAAATCTTAATAATACGCTATAGCCTATAGATCAAGCTTTTGTCAACCCTCTTTCGTTGTCCGACTACTTTCTTCTGCACGTTATTTGAATTATACTAAAAATTAGCCATGACATGATTTGGAATTGACTAATTAAACTACTGTACTTTCTATGATGTATGGCTACTCTCAGAGATTACAAATGTGTGTAAAAATAGAGAAATAGCTTGTGTTTTCTTAGTTAATCGTTGTTTCTTTCAACAATACTTGACATTAGTAATAAATGGTTTTCAGTTTTCTTACTATGTAAAATAATGAATACTATATGTTACAATGAGAAATAAACGTAAAGAACCCTACTAACCACTACCTTGTAACGCTAAACGTCATCATATCCGCACAACTCTTAAAAACCTACTAACCATTACCTTGCAACGCTTAACGCCATCATATCCACACAACTCTTAAAGAACCCTACTAACCATTACCTTGTAACGCTAAACGTCATCATATCCGCACAACTCTTAAATATTTACTTATTATTTATACACTCATGTTTATTGATGTTATGCTTATTTTTTTCACATTGAAATGTTAAAAATGATGTTATTTTGCAATAATTGTCGAATGAAACTTTTTCTTGTAAAAATAGGAGTTCACATTGTAAAATTGTACACGGTCAGGGTGTAAAAACTTGGTTTGTACGTTTATTCGAAATAAAGATCTTGCATTAAATAATATGTCTATTCAGTATTTGGACTATATGTCTTAACACCATATTATTCCATTAAAGTAAAGCTGGGTTCATCGTTGTGGTATAATGTGCATCCTACCTCTTTGTAATAAGATTAAGATAGTGTGATGGATTGCAGTCATTATTTGAAGTTCATGCCCATGCTTTAGTGGAAAATTTAAATAATGTTATTTGTATTAAAGGTGTAAATTCACTCACAAACAGACCAGGTAAACGTTAGGCTTCAATGAACATGGTGTTATTATTATGTGTTATTATATTTTGTGTGGCTCGTTGGTCTTGTGGTTAGCGTATCTGCTTCCATTGCAGAAAGTCCAGGGTTCGATTCCCGCCAAAGTCAGAAGTTTTTTAACTTCTGATTTGGACTTCAGTCCATC
This sequence comes from Sweltsa coloradensis, assembly GCA_024449915.1. NCBI lineage: Eukaryota > Metazoa > Arthropoda > Insecta > Plecoptera > Chloroperlidae > Sweltsa > Sweltsa coloradensis. The sequence continues at coordinate 10,316 of JAMZAV010005094.1, forward strand.
AGTTCTTGTCTTAGGAGTTTATAAACGGTGATTTTGGAGCCGTCCTAGCAACGAAGCACATAATTAATTCAGAGTTGTTCTGAATCGGCCTTGTTGATTCTGGCGTTGATCCGCGGGTGTTCTCACTTTCCATACCACTGATTGCTATATTTCCTATTAAAAAATCGATCTTTGGTAGGTTATTGCTCACTCGTCGATTGCGTCGGGGTCTACAGGGTTGGCTTGGTCGCGTTGCTTTACGCTTTACGCTTTTTTTTACTGTCCCCCACTGAAAATCAGTTATATATAACGAGTTGGTAGACTCTAAATACAATTTATTTATTTATTTATTTTATTGATTGATTGATTGATTGATTGATTGATTGATTGATTGATTGATGATTTTTTTTTATTTATTTATTTATTTATTTATTTATTATTTATTAATTTATTTATTTATTTATTTATTTATTTATTCATTTATTTATTTATTTATTTATTTATTTATTTATTTATTTATTTTATATGAACAAAGTGAGTAAGTAAGTAACCGAATCTTTTTACCTTAGAAAGACTGTGTTAATTAAGAATTAATACCTTATGTTTATCACAATTCTTAGTGCATAGCATTGACTATTCTGTAAATATTAAATCATATTTTTACCTTATTATCTGGTGTCACAATAGTATATGCGGGTCCCCCTCAACCTACTCTAGACCGGGAGTTTCTTATGCTAATGTAGCATCACCTTCGAACCACAGTCCCACTCCCAATTACCCGATAAACTCATCATACGTTCCACCACCCCTCACCAGCACTCCTCGCCCTCCTCCACCTCGGATGAAGAGACTTGGAAATTGATTGTCAATATCGCCGAGGCCATCACACGTCTCAGGCCTACTCCAGAAATAATCGCTCTAGCAGGACTTCTCAAGGCTTTAGCCGAACAGTCATTACATTATGGACCCTAGGCGTACTTTACCTACTCTCTTCTGGAATGCCAATGGAGCGATATACAGGAAGTCAATCGAACTTATACACCTCATGAAAATCAACGACATACCGGTGGCACTCGTCAACGAGAAATAGAATCACCTGTTTCCCTCGCAGAAGTGGCTAGTGCCAGGCTACACACACAGTCTTTCGCAATGACCGACAATTAAATGCTTCGCGCAGTGCTCCAACCCCACCCCTTGGCTTTTCAATTTCAATCATCAGTGTCTGAATAAAAATATAATCTTTGTGTTTTCCCACCCCTAAATCCTAAACACTTCCGACGACAAAGACCAGCTCCCTAACTAAACCCCTATCTAATCAACCAGCCTATAACTATAGGCAATACGAGTGTTCCCCAAAATGTGTGCCCTCAAAAGTCACCTTTATGAGCTAACGCTCGGTATGGGTAGAACCTCGCATGGGAAATGTTACCCCAATGCGATGAAGACTACTACTACTACTACTACTACCACAATAGTATATGCTAGCACTTCTGAATGGTGAGTCCACGATCACCAAATAACCTCGTAGTGGCTTCGATAAGACCTCCAGCGACGGCCAGCGTTCACATCGAGATCTTTGGCTTGACATTGGCTGAGCTGGTCAGTCTGACAGTGGACTCAGTCCAGGGAACTTTGTTTCGTCATTACGTCAAGCCTAACTTACAATAGGTACTCTGGAACTTGGCTACCGTTAGCAAACAAACTTCCTATTCGCCACCTGTTTTGATAGGTACGAACGAGGATAATGTGTCGTCAGCTGTGGCAGGGTGTACGCTGTACTACGTGTCTCTACGAAGTAATTAGTATTTCTGACTAAGATTGGATTGAGGAACTAACTTTTTGTATGACGTGGTTGACCTATGTCCAAGGTCATCGAGACTCTACCTCATTCTCTATACTCAACGCTTTAAGCATTTCTGAGCCTTAGTTTATTCAGTTGGAAACCGTAGTAATCTAACATTTTTGTTCTTTGTTACAGAAGCTGATGTTTCCAGTCATGTAAAATATATGGCTCGTTGGACAACTAACGGTATTTTATTGTATCTGATTGCGACAAGAGCTGCAAATTGCATGCAAAATAGCATTCCCACAATATCCCATATATCTGTGGCATATTCATATGACATTCATTTTGTCAAATAAGTTTGGTTTAACAGGGCATCTTGCTTTTGGTTGTGAAATTGACCTAAAATGTAAAATTTGCCATGTATGTTTTAACTAGGAAAACGCTTAAGTCCCGCCGCGTTGTTGGATGAGCGTATTGGTGCATTGAGCTGCCATGTGTTATGCGGATTTTCTGTTGTTCTGTGAAAAAATTATTACTAAGTTCAATTTTTTTTAATTAAATTGAATTTAATAAAAAATAAACTTAAATTTTAAATTTTTTTAATTAATCGTAATTTTAAAAAAAGAAAAAAATCCAAAAATTGGGAGTTATTTATAAGAAATCATATTCGATTGGCTCAAATTTCAACGAGATATTATAATTAATAAAATTAGTTCTGTGAAAAACTTATTACAATAGGAATCAAGCATGTAGGTAAAATGTGAAAAAAATTGTTTTAAAAGGAAAACCCACAAAGTTTCTATTTTCATAGAAAATTTTCGATTGTGCTCAATTCACACGAATACTTAATTCATAAATTAGGTTGTGAAAAATCATTAAAATTAGGAAAAGCATGTAATTTAAAAGTAAAATAATTTTCAAAAAATCGACAAACATCGTAAAATTGCGATTTTATAAAATAATTTTTTCGATGGCGCTCAAACGTGGAAGTTCTAATTCAGAATTTTGAATGGCCTCCATAAAATCATGCAATTGGGTATCGGTTTAGCGGAAATTTATTTAGCAAACAAAAAAGTACAGTAAAGAAGAAAGAAAAAAAAATCATTCCGGATTTTTTACTCCAGTGTAGTGAAATGGATCTTCGCTTCGCTCGCTACGCTCACCCAAAATATGAATTGTGTATTTGCAAGATAATAATTGTAGATCCGTGTGAATTTTGTTGATAGCATCTGAATGACGAAAGGGGTTTCGTTGTTCAGATATACATGGCATATTTTTCAAAACTTGTTATATATAATCTTGATTATTTTATGTTACTACAGCTTCTAAGATTATGGCTAGAACTTTTTTTTGTAAACGGAAATAAATTGTTTACCATTGATTTTATATGTGTGATGTGTAGTCATCAGTTATATTGATGAAATAAGGAAATTGTTTAGAATGGGAAAACGAATGTATTGTATTTACATCCATATATTAATGGTTTGCTCACGTATTTAGTTTTCTTTCCTTGTTTTTGTATAAATAAGGCTATTTTGTGTACGCACAAAATGTGCATAAGCCTAATTAGTTTTCTCAAAAGCATAACGACGTAACTCATAAATAACCACCCGATAATAAAATGTAATAACATTAACTTAGAGCGCGAGTCGTCCAGAGTATTTAACATACAATACATGTGAACTTTCTTCAGATTTGTTTTTACATCAAGTTTCGTTAAAACCAAGAAACGTCAACATTTCATAGAAATATTGAACGACTTATATAGCTAATTAATACACGTGTATTTAGTGTGTGCACAATACATATTATTTTAAACTACTTGTCATTGTATAAATTTCTAGTGTATTCTTTGTTTCAGCGGCAGCAACCAACGTTATTTTATTGCGACAAATGCAATGTAGGATTTGAGCAAAAGACAAGTTTGTTTTTTCACATTCAATTCGAGTGCGGCAAAGTTTTCCCCTGCCTCGTTTGCAACGAGAGTTTCCAGTCGAAACGTGAACTAGCGAGTCACACCAAGTTCGACTGTGGGAAAGTACTTCAGTGTCAAGCTTGTGCTAAAACCTTCAAAAGTAAAAGAAACTTTATTGACCACAGAAAGTATGAGTGCGGGAAAATTCTTCAGAGTCCAACTTGCGAGAAATCTTTCCAGTTCAAGCGAGGTTTAGATAGTCATATCAAGTTTGACTGCGGGAAAGTTCATCAATGCCAACAATGCAAGAAAATATTTAAGTGCAAACGATACCTTCACGAACACCTAAATTTCGGATGTGGTAAAATCCTGGTATGTCCACTTTGTGATAAAAAGTTCGGAAATATCAAAATAATTATTGATTTTTAAGAACCCTTTGATTTTGTTGGAACTATGAGCTCCACGAAGAAATTTGCATGTGCTGTAAATATTAAGTTTTTTTATAAGTTTCAGCTAAAGCTTATACTAAACTACATTAAATCGAAATAATTGATGTAATTGCCAAAATTTTAGGTTTTTTATTAACCAAGTCAAAAATAAAGTGTAAACAATTATTAATTATGGCATTGGAATAACGCAGGTAATTAAATAATGTTACATTTATGCAAATTTTCTGGAAATTTTCTAATTCAATGCACATGTTTGCTTGTCGGGTGTGGCTGAATTTTATGTACCGAATATAATCACTTTTAGATATCATATTATTTATTATATTGTCCAACGAATCAAGGCCTAAGGTAAAATTGATTGTTACCTTGGTATATTAATTTACTTTTCAGTATATTAATTTTGTTTTGCCAATAAGAATTGTATTCTATTTTCATACTACTGACAATTTGTGTATTTCATCTGACTACGTATAGTCATTTCTATTTCGCCGTTCATTTGCGTACTATAGGCCGAAAAGGTAATTTATTTCTAATATAAAGCCTCGCTCGAACGGTTCCATTTGAATGTACAGTTCGTTCAACATGTATACTTTTTTTTATTCTTATACTTTTAGTACGCCCACATTGATTAGGTTTAAATAAATAACATTAATTTACCTCTTCGATTTGTAAAATATTATATAATTTAATAATATGTTTATATATTAATATGGTGTGCTTCATTCAATATTAATAATAAAAAGTTAGTTGTTGGCGATCTTTGATTGGTTAATTATATATTCGTGTAACATCATTCTCATATGTAAGTGGACTTTAATTTGTAGTGTCATCCTGTGTAAAATAAAAATAGGACGACGCTCGATTTAAAGCTTACATATAAATTTCTTTATTGGTACGTAGACTGATTTTGTGTATTATTTTCTCATTGGTTGCACTAAATTAAATTTGCGTTCGCTATAACTTATGTAATTAGGTTTTGCGTGGGATAGATATCAATACGTATTCAAGATTGTGTTATCATAGGCAACAATGCCATTATATTTGCATTGAATTACAGATTTACATTTACATTTATTTATAAGCTTACAGTTATACAAATTTTTGTATGGTGGCAAGGTACAATATTAACATTTAAATACTAAAATATAAAATTTCATAATATTTACAAATTTACAAATTTTCCAAAGAACTTTTAAAATGAATTAGCCCATCTTTCTTTACAGTGCTCTCAGGTAACAAATTCCATTCAGATACTGTTCTATAAAACGAAAATTTCCCTATATCTGTCTTAATAATATCTCTTTTAAATTTCCAATCATGATCCCCCCTACCCTTATAATTCCCCCTTTGAAGAAAACCTCCCCAGCCTGGAAAATCCCTGACGCCTTATACAATTTACAGAGCCCGTCTCTTTTTCTTCTCAATTCCAAGGCATCCCATCCTAATTCATTTGTCAGCTTTCCCATACTTTCATATCTCCTAATCTTTTTACCATTTATATCAGTTTATTCTGTCCACCACTTTTTGAATCCTTTAACCTTTCTGGCAGCTTTTCTCTGTACCTTTTCCAATTTCATTATTTCACATTCATGGTAAGGATCCCAAATTGCACCTGCATATTCTAAAGCTGGTCTCACAAGGGTTTTGGAAGCTTGTACCTTGATTTCAAATGAACCTCCTTTTAATATTCGCATTGCAAAATTTAACACTCGTACACCCTTCTTAATAACCGACTGCACTTGCATCCCCCAATTTAAACCCTGCTCTAGAATCACGCCTAAATACTTATAGATTTTCTCCCTCTTTAACACCTCCCCCAAAAGCATGTACATTGGATTTCTTAAATTAAACTTTCGCCTACTAAAGCTAACAAATTTGCATTTCTCGACATTCATACCCATCTTATTAATTTTAGACCAATCTCCTAACAATTCTAAATCCCCTTGTAAGATCTCAGAATCTCTCGCTTCTGTAATTTCCAAATAGAGAACAAAATCATCTGCAAATAGCCTAAACTTTGCTTTCAACCCTACCCCTATGTCATTGATATATATAAGAAATAATAAAGGGCCCAGCCTTGTGGCACAACCTTGTGGTACTCCAGACGTTACTTCACAATTTTCCGATACATCATTACAAACTTTGACTTTTTGAACCCTGTCCCTTAAAAAGCACGATATCCAATTAACTACCCATTTATCTGAAACCAAACCATCAATTTTTTTAATTAATTTATCATGAGGCACTTTGTCAAACGCTTTTTCAAATCTATAAAAAATTGCATCTACCTCCCCACCTCTATCTAAAATTTTTGACAAATCATTAGTCAAAACTAACAGCTGAGTCTCACACGAAAATCCTTTCCTGAATACATGCTGTTCATTTATCAACACGCCTTTCGCCTCCAAAATGTCCATCAAATAGTCCAGTACCAATCTTTCCATCATTTTACAGCCTACCAATGTAAGGGACACGGGTCTATAGTTTCCCAGTACTCCCTTGGCTCCCCCCTTTATGAATTGGCACAACTATCCCTTTTTTCCAGTCGTCTGGCAATACACCATCTCTCAAAGATGAGGAAAATATATCATTCAAATATGGAACAACAGATGCTCCAGCCAATTTTAAGTATTGCCCATCTAATCCATCTCCCCCTGATGCCTTTCCATTCTTCAATTTCTTCACTACTTTAAATACTCTCTCTAAACTAATTGTCATAGGAAAGTCACCTCTAATGTTACTTCTAAATAATGAACACTCTACTTCCTTTTTCTGAAACACTTCAGAATAGTACTTATTTAGAGCTTCGGCCTTTTCTTGATCACTGACATAGACTATCCCCCCATCTCCTTTTAAAGTAGGAATTTCTCCTTTACCTCCCCTCTTTTCCTTTACATACTTAAACATTCTATTCCAACTACCTTGTATAATATCATCCTTATCTAACATTTTCTTCATATAACTATTCCACGCCTCCACTTTAGCTTCATTACTGTTTCTTACTTAGACTATCTTCCATTCCACCACCCCAACTAATTCCTGGTAAATTGAGATCACCTGCTATAATAATTTGGGCACTATCTCCTATATTTGTTTTTGCAATGTTTCTCCAGATTTTCTAAAACTAATAGTTCACCATTATTAATTGGTCGGTACACTCCAATTATTTCTATTCTCCCCTTGCCAATATGTAAACTTACTCCTAGAATCTCGCATGATGCATCTACCCATGTAATGCGCCCATTGAACACCTTTCTAGATAAAATCATAATCCCTCCTCCCTTCTTATTTCTATCCCTTCTAAACAAATTGTAGTTATTCTTTCCTATTTCTCTATCCATTATTTCCATTAACCATTATTAATTTATGACTTTCTTTATTTATCAATATGGGTTCAATCAAGAAGAAAGAGATCAATTTAAATTCATGTTTGACTTCTTATTGTAACACGAAATTAATGTACATATCTTTGGTTGGTTATCGTTCACTCGTCGATTGCGTCGGGGCCTACAAGGTTGGCTTATGGTCACTTTGGTTTACTATCCCCCACTGAAAATCAGTTGTGTGACTGAGTGGGTAGACTCTAAATACGAATTTATGACTTTCTTTATTTATCAATATGGGTTCAATCAAGAAGAAAGAGTGATTGTGCCTCCTTTTGTCGTTTCCCTATGAAAAAACCTAGTACGTACTAGCGTTAATTTAAATCGATAGATATGTAGAATAAGGGTGGCCACTCAATTACAAAACTTATTTACCATGATAAACGATAATTTTATAACCAACCCGCTAACAACGATCATTATTTGAATTGAGGACCGCTGGCTGGCTACGATTCATTTGGGATGACGCGGGTGGAATGAACAGTACACAACGCAGTGTGGCTAGGACGGCTCTCAAGTCTTACAAACCGAAGTACACCCATTTTATAGGTTCTTATTCTATTTAAAATACTTGTTGCATATTCCCAGTAGTAATATACTGTAAGAATCACCGATTTATTGTATGCTTCTTACGACATTGTTTTACTCTTATCAATACATTTAGAAATGGTTATTTTTATACCATAATTTTGTAGTCTATGTTGAATTATTATTGCTTTATTATACCAACACCATAATTTAGAAATGATTAGCTTGATTTCGTAATAGTAGTAGTATAAGTAGTTTAATTAAACGGCTAACTGACGACATCGTTATTACTATCAATTTTAATGAAAATTATTTAAATATATTACATTTGTTATGGGGCCGTCAAGCAGTCATTAGCCAATGTTGGTTTACATTACGTAATTTTGTTGTCTTTGATTTTTATGTAGTTCTTGACAATTTCATTTCTAGGCTGAAATAAATGCATTTAATAGTAATAATAGTTTAAATGTGTTTGTATTTTACTATTTATATTTGTTTCCGTTGTTTCAGACACTGTGGGCTGGCCCGTCCCTGTCATCTGTTCCGTCAAGAATGTGAACCAACCTCAAATGTTTTATTGTGATGTTTGCGGCAAAGGGTGGGACAAGAAGGGTAACTTGACGGCACATATCCAGTCTGGCTGTGGAAAAGTGTTCCGATGTCCGACCTGCAGCCTTATATTTCAGTGCCATTCTGCCTTTGTTCGCCACAGAGACTTGGAGTGCGGCAAAGGGTCGACAATGAAGAGGAATTGTACGGTTCAGTACGGCTCGTGGAAAGTGTTCAACGATGTCCAACTGCAGCATATATTCAAGTGCCAAGTTACCTTGTCGTTCCACAGGCGGGTGGGACAAGGTTCATCATGCCCAACTTGAAGAAAATTTAGTACAAGGTTTTTAGATAGGCACGCAGTATCGGGAATGTGGTAAAGTCACGAGTGTCCACTTGTCCAGTACGAAACTCCTTCAAGTTGCAAAAGTTACCTGTGACGTTCACAAGCCGTGCGGGGTGCGGTGCAGGCAACTTCATGCAATGTCCCCACTTGTAGAACATTCGTTTACTAAAAGGTATCCTTGGAATAGGCAATACACATATTCTTAAAATACCTTAGATTGTCCTATCACAGCAGTATACGAATTTGCCTCCCTTCGAAGGCATATGCGTAAACAAATTTCCTCAATGCTAACGCATCTAAGATCCCCCAATTCCGCTGTTGGGCCCTTTGAAGAAGATACTATTTCCATCCCACACATGCTTGTGTGTCCTCCCCTCTTTACTCCCACCACTTTCCGCGCAGAGGCGAAGATTGTAAAAGCTGAGATTGGGATTATTAGAACAGTAGTAGGTTTAAGACATAAAGAACAAGTAAAAGACTTACAATTTGATTTCAATATAACAAAAGTAAGATCTTATCTTTAAATAGTACCGCGACTTTTCTTTTGATTAGCTTTTAAACCTCCAATTAATAATTTTCGCATCAACGAAGCATCGCGTAACATGTTGTGTTTACAATTTATACGACGGAAATAAAATTGGTAATTATCTTCAATCAGGGGAAAATTTAATAATTAGTTTTAGAGCTCATGCAAACAAGGGTCGAGGTCCTATTTAATACATAAAATCCTCCTTTTGTTCACTTCACCTGTGTGGTAAAGAGGGGAAAGAATCCTGTGGATTACACTTCCACTGAAACCCACTTAAGACCATGCTGTAGATACCCATTCATTGTTGTTGTTGTTGTTGTTGTTGTTGTTGTTGTTTCATTCGCCGTAAACAACAGCCTTAGAAAAACGTCCATGTACTTGTAGCCGTTTACAATCAACGTCTGTCAACAGCGAAACAAGTAATTCAGTGGGCGAACTAGCAAGTTAGTCTCATGGCATTTCTTCCTCAACTTGAATTAAAAGCAATTATTACACTCTTATTTTGTTGTGTTGTTTTACTGTATGGTGTATGTGCATTGTTAAATGGAATGTAATGTGTTCTTGTGGTATATCTTACACCTTCTGTTCAGATATTAATTATGTATGACTTGTATTAATTTGCTATTGCGAGCAACAGCCCATACATATCGTAAAGTAGGCCTACAGTGTCAGTTAATCTATTTGGAAGTTGCGTGTGATATTATGTTCATTACAGTAGAACGACAGTGTGTTCGAGAACAGTGTCAGTTAATCTATTTGGAAGTTGCGTGTGATATTATGTTCATCACAGTAGAACGACAGTGTGTTCGAGAACAGTGTCAGTTAATCTATTTGGAAGTTGCGTGTGATATTATGTTCATTACAGTAGAACGACAGTGTGTTCGAGAACAGTGTCAGTTAATCTATTTGGAAGTTGCGTGTGATATTATGTTAATCACAGTAGAACGACAGTGTGTTCGAGAACAGTGTCAGTTAATCTATTTGGAAGTTGCGTGTGATATTATGTTCATCACAGTAGAACGACAGTGTGTTCGAGAACAGTGTCAGTTAATCTATTTGGAAGTTGCGTGTGATATTATGTTCATCACAGTAGAACGACAGTGTGTTCGAGAACAGGTCAGTTAATCTATTTGGAAGTTGCGTGTGATATTATGTTCATTACAGTAGAACGACAGTGTGTTCGAGAACAGTGTCAGTTAATCTATTTGGAAGTTGCGTGTGATATTATGTTCATTACAGTAGAGCGACAGTGTGTTCGAGAACAGTGTCAGTTAATCTATTTGGAAGTTGCGTGTGATATTATGTTCATTACAGTAGAGCGACAGTGTGTTCGAGAACAGTGTCAGTTAATCTATTTGGAAGTTGCGTGTGATATTATGTTCATTACAGTAGAACGACAGTGTGTTCGAGAACAGTGTCAGTTAATCTATTTGGAAGTTGCGTGTGATATTATGTTCATCACAGTAGAACGACAGTGTGTTCGAGAACAGTGTCAGTTAATCTATTTGGAAGTTGCGTGTGACATTATGTTCATTACAGTAGAACGACAGTGTGTTCGAGAACAGTGTCAGTTAATCTATTTGGAAGTTGCGTTGTGATATATGTTCATCACAGTAGAGCGACAGTGTGTTCGGAAACAGTGTCAGTTAATCTATTTGGAAGTTGCGTGTGACATTATGTTCATCACAGTAGAACGACAGTGTGTTCGAGAACAGTGTCAGTTAATCTGTTTGGAAGTTGCGTGTGACATTATGTTCATTACAGTAGAACGACAGTGTGTTCGAGAACAGTGTCAGTTAATCTATTTGGAAGTTGCGTGTGATATTATGTTCATTACAGTAGAGCGACAGTGTGTTCGAAAAACAGTGTCAGTTAATCTATTTGGAAGTTGCGTGTGACATTATGTTCATCACAGTAGAACGACAGTGTGTTCGAGAACAGTGTCAGTTAATCTATTTGGAAGTTGCGTGTGATATTATGTTCATTACAGTAGAACGACAGTGTGTTCGAGAACGCATCCTGATTTGCCAGTTACGAACAATCGGGTTAGACACTATTTTAACCTGAAGATTCTTTACTTTATGGACACGGTTTTCCCTGGCTTAGAAAATGGTCAGAATTTAAATATGGAGTCGGGCAATTTCACCCTAAACACACGCTAAAACTATGAGTTATATTACCTTACTTTTTCTTTACTTCTTTCAGTAAAAATATCAGCCTAGCATTAATTATCCAATATACTTGAGCTATCGCCATTTAATTTTATCACTAGTTTGCTGGATGCCAATCAGGCAGCGCCTCCCTGCTTGGTTGCCCATCCAAATTGTGCAAGTCACTCGTTACGAACACTTCCATCGCATGAATTCCACCGACAATCTGGATGCTTTTCCGAATACGCTGCGAGTCATTGTATCTGAACTTAATTATAATAAGCCTGTTATTGCTCTCTAGATCTGTTAAACCTTGTCAAGGTTTAACTTGAACATGTCTGCTTCTGATTGTTTCTATTGAGCAGAGGCGCCCTACAACTACTACTACCACTGAATGTGAGCACGACTATCGCAAACGCCGGTCTTCCCAGGGAATAAAATTTTAAATTCTTAACGAGGGAAACCTGCACCGCGATTCTCTATAATCCGCGTTAACGTTAAACTTAACGCCACCACGTTCAAAATTTACCGCGCGTTAGGTTAACGCGCGATTCCCTAAAACAAAATTGTAAGGTGCGTTAACCGTCTCATAAGCGCGTTACCGGTGTAGCAGACCGGCGCCTGTTATATATTAGTTTGGTCATTTTCTCGAGGAGGCTGTGTGATCGCAATCACTTGGCCAATGAAAACGCTGGAATGAAGAGATGTTAGAACAGTAAGACAAAACCACTTCTAAATTCGCCGTTGCACTCTGCGCAATTTGAGATTATGTTATTACATGTCTAATCTTTGTTATTACTATTTGTATATTTTATAAAATATGCAGTATAGATGTTACTTTACTAACAAAACTACGACTTATAATTACGAAAATTAATTAGATAGCTATTACCTAAAAACCGATTATTCAATTTCAAATCTTAACGTTGTCATAAGCGTAACACAGGTAGCAGACCTGCCTGTTATATATGAGTGTCAATGTCTCTCGATGGGCTTGTGATCGCAATAATGGCAATGAAAACGCTGGAATGAAGTAAATGTTTAGAATACACAAACTCGCAACTTCTAATCGGTTGACCCACGCATAACGTTGAAGCGACTTTATTTACTTCTAATTTTTTTAACGTCTATTATTCATTTATAAAAAATTACAAGGAGAAATTAACTATCTAACTATAACATGGCTAATAACAAAATTAATTATTAGAATACTTTAAAAAATATTACAAAATGCATTCAATACTCAACAAATTTAAAATGAAAGGAAAAATGACAAATATATGAATCAATTTTTAACGCAGGAAAAGGCGGGGTTGGGGTTAAATAGAACAACATTTAAAGTCAAGCTGACAAGAAAAATGTAAAGGAAACAAAACAATTACGTTAAAAGAAAAGCAAAAACTGAAAATAACGAATAACAGCGACTTAAGAGAAAGCGAAGCCTTAGGATGCAACTAGGTCAGGTGTTGTTATGGTATTGGATCGATTGTGACGATTGCAGAGGCCGTATGGAGACATCATCTCGACATCTCTGACATTCGCATTAACGACTTAGAAAAACCTCGGAATAAACCTGCAATCAGGATTGCCGGCCAGCGGTCACGTCTGGATTCGAACCCTGTCAGTTCCAGCGAATAGGATGAGAACCCTGCAGTACACATTTTTTTGGATTCACTAGCTGCAATAATAACATAATTGTGAATCTGTATCCAATTCCTCTTGTTCCACCATTTTTTTTAAAAAGATATCCTAATTTTCTCCAGGTTCCATTTCATAGTTAGTCATGGTCATGATCATGATGGTACGTCAAAATGTTTAGCTAATAAGATTCGTTGAAATGTTGTGAATGTACGAACACTGCTTACAATTACGGACAATAACGTAAGCATGAAAACTACTATATACACCTATGAACTTTGGATGATGTTTAGTCTGGCTAGGCGTACCTCCAGGTAACAATCTAGTAGCTAGCTCATTAGTACACAAAATAATCATATTCTAGTATGTCTTCTCATAGTGAATAATCAGTATCATTGAGTATAGAGTATCCATGCATAGGTATATACAGGTATCATCGTTAAATATACAAATATTTGTGAATATTGAATAGTAAGACTACAATGATTTGTATATTTATCAACGTCTTTCTTCAAATTGAGTAATCTCTAAATTACTTTTCTAAATCTAAGTTTTTGCACCATTATTCTATTTTTTATTCATGCTAGTGATTGTAGAGCTAATATTTTACGAGATAAAAATGGGGGAAACATTAATAATGTACTGATACAACTTTTAAAGTAAATGTTACAAGAGATGTTGAGACGATTCACGTTTCGTTTCTACTGTGAGGAACATTTTCCCGAGCTCCGGCCCTCCGGGTTTGCTACGAATACGTTTGCGAAACATCGAGCATTTACTTGCTTTTGTTGGAAGCAAAAAAATGTTAACATATTATTATAATGTACTATTTTATCACTCGCGTCAACAACAAAATCAACAAAATAGCAAATAATGTTTGAATGTAATACAAACAAATAGCAACAATTAAAACAATAGCTTTTAATTCTGCTGCTGTACGCTCGGTCAGTCATTCACCTGGCGCAGCACGGTCATAATTCGTATTTAGCGCGCGCCCAGAGCACTCGGGTGTTACAGACGAACACGGTGCAGCTCGCCGAGTGCTCTTTTGTATCAGGCGCACAGGATCGAAGGAGAGCGTACGCGCTGCTTCCAGCTAGTTGCACAGCCCAGCCTCGTCTCAGCCGACCTGCGAAGTGAAAAGTGATCTTATTGCGAATTGCGATAATTCCCATCATACTCCTACGATAATAACACAAACAATACAATGGAAGAAATTACTCAAGTTAATCATAATCATTTTGAAATATATTATTGCTTCAATGGTTACAGAGAAATCGTAAAAGAAAAAGAAAAACTTTTCTTGTAGATATTGTTTCATAATTATTATCACTGGTTGTGTGGGACCCCGAAATTAGGAGAAAAAGATCGGACAGTCGATTTCCCGATCCCGTTTCGATGTAATTATAATGTGTATAATATAGTAAAAATGTATTTAAACTCAAACAACAAAAATAATTTTTCTGAAATAGCAGAACACAGGAAATTTGAATTGAAGTTAAATGTATTTAAAATAATGTATTATCTATTTTCACTAGCTCGTTGTCCTATGAAAGTGTCTGATGTCTAGAAATATTAAGTAATTTAAGACATTAATTTTTTTCCCGTAATCGTCTTGTTTCTCCAAATTTATGGTAAAGAATTCCCCTTCTCTTGTCTGTAGTTTGGTCAACACACGTTAAAACATATGTAAAAGTTTTAAAAATCAATGAATCTGTTAATGGATCCAGAATATTTATATTAGTATGATAGTAATATCATATTTCACGCACTGAAAATGTTAGATCATTAAATGTTATAAAACATGTGCCCGTGCAGAAGGTCCCTGGTTTGATTTTAACTTCTGACACGGACTTGACATGTTCTCTGACTCTGAACTCTGACATGTTACGGGATACGGACTTACATCATCCAAAATTTCTTGGGTTGGGAAAGTGTAACTGTAAACGGTGACTTAGGAGCCGCCCTAGCAACGAAGAACACGATATATAATTCTATGTTGTCTTGGATTAACCTTATTAAAAATAAATAAATAAATTGTATTTAGAGTCTACCCACTCAGTTACTTAACTGATTTTCAGTGGGGGACTTTAAATCAAAGCGACCAAGCCAACCCTGTAGGCCCCAACGCAATTGATTCTGGCTTAGCCCACGGGTGGAATATTGTAACCAATGAGTTCGACAGGCGTTTCCCATTTAAAATACCGGTCACTGGTTGGTCATTGTTCACTGGTCGATGACGTTGGCGCCGACAGGGTTGACTTGGTTTGCTTTTCAACTTAAGTCCTTTACTGAAAATTAGATATGTTCCACCATTCCAAACCCAACCATCGTAGTTGATAACTGATGTGACCTGTAGTAGCTACCCTTAAAATATAAATTTATTTATTTACAGCATTATTGTGCTAGCAATAACGACATTGTTTTTGGTTTCAGTCGTGACTGCTTGGCTCCTTCCTGAGATTACCGGCGTTGTAAATGCCGAGGAGCTACAACTTGTATTTTGTGCTAAATGCAAGAATAGTTTCAAGAATGAAGCACTTTTGCGAACACACATCCACCACGAGTGTAGCCAAGTAAACCAATGTCCGCAATGTATGAGGGTATTTTCGAGCGAACTTGCGGCAGAAAGGCACATCAAACTTGATTGTGGGAAACCACTTGAGTGTGTCACTTGTTATAGAGTTTTTAAAAGCAAAGGTACACTTACTCAGCACATTAACTTTGAGTGTGGAAAAGAATTGAAGTGCCACGTGTGCACTCAAGAATTTCATAGTAGATCAACTCTAAAACAACACATTAGATACGAGTGTGGAAAAGTGCTAAAATGTCCGGCGTGTAGTAAAATATTCCGATATAATCGTGACTTAAGTGTTCATATTAAGTTTGAATGTGGGAAAGTGCTCGAGTGTCCAACGTGCAAAAAGTTGTTTCAGAGTAAGAGGGGTATAAGTCGACACGTAAAGAAGAAGTGTAAATGAAAAATATTTTCTTTTACAAACACGGGTACGGGGGGGGGGGGGGAGCGGGAGGCAAAATTCTCATATAGTAAATTTTAATTTATTTTTATTTATTTATTTAACGTCTATCCAATTCAGTTATAAAAACTGATTTACAAAGGAGGACAACTAAATAAATCTAATTACATAGATGCAGACACAACAATGAACTACATTTAAGTAAATATTTGAAATTACAACAATGCATTAAAAACTCAACAAATTTGATAACTAGGAAACGCTCAGTTGGACGCGTTGATAAGCGAGCACGTGCTATAGCTAGACCCACATTGCACATTTTTTTTATTTTAAAATTTGCGACGTTCGCTGTCCACAGGGCCATGTCTCCAATATTATTTATTATTGCCAAGATATTTGGGTAAACCCGTGTGTAAACCTTTACTTTGTGGATAAAATCCACCGCCATCTAGAGGACCTTGACTCCTTGGGAAAACTATTTAAACTCTTTGGTGACAAATAATACACTGTTTCCTCAAAAGTATTTTGATTACTTCTAGGTGGCAGTGCATTAGAAACTTAGCGCGTCTTTTCGTTGCCATGGCAACGTTACTTTTGTTATAATGTTATTTCCATTTACACTACTTATCGGATCAAAATAAAATTAACATATTCGTAACCGGACGGACATTCTAAATGATTTGGCCACCTCAGATTTTGTCGCCGTTTAGTTTGAAAAAAAAACTTTCGATTAACTGTAACTTTTTATAACTTTTTGAACGATTTTGCCACAAAACTAATGGCATTCGATGCAGATCGAAGCTTGCGGATGGTCCAAATTTCAACTCGATCCGAACCTCCGTTCGACCGCTATCATGAGGCAAAAAAGCTCCTCGACTTTCCGTTGCCATGCTAACGGTACTTTGTTATAATGTAATTTCCATCTACACTACTTATCGGATCAAAATAAAATTAACATATTCGTGACCGGACGGACATTCTTAATGATTTGGCTATCTCAGATTTTGTCGCCGTTTAGTTTGAAAAAAAACTTTCGATTAACGTTAATGTAACTTTTTAACTTTTTGAACGATTTTGCCACAAAACTAATGGCATTCAATCGAGAACGAAGCTTGCGGATGGTCAAAATTTCAACTCGATCCAAACCCCCGTTCGAACGTTATGGCGAGAAATACAAACAAACAAACAAACAAACAAACAAATAAAAAAAACAAAAAAAACAGTGACTAATTTTTCAGGCAGAGTCAAATGGAAACGCTAGCTTAATTATTTATTATTGCCAAGGTATTTGGGTAAACCCGTGTGTAAACCTTTACTTTGTGGTTAAAATCGATCGCCATCTAGAGGATTTTGACTCCTTGGGAAAACTATTTAAACACTTTGGTGACAAATAATACACTATTTCCTCGAAAGTATTTTGATTACTTCTAGGTGGCAGTGCTTTAGAAGTTCGCGCGTCTTTTCGTTGCCATGGCAACGTTACTTTTGTTATAATGTAATTTCTATTTACACTACTTATCGGATCAAAATTAAATTAACATATTCGTGACCGGACGGACATTCTAAATGATTTGGCCACCTCAGATTTTGTCGCCGTTTAGTTTGAAAAAAAAACTTTCGATTAACTTTAATGAAACTTTTTAACTTTTTGAACGATTTTGCCACAAAACTTATGGCATTCAATCGAGAACGAAGCTAGCGGATGGTCAAAATTTTAACTCGATCCGAGCCTCCGTTCTATCGCTATGGCGAGACATACAAACAAACAAAAAAAAAAAACAAAACAAAAAAAAAACAGTGACTAATTTTTCCGGCAGAGTCAAATGGAAACGCTCGCTTCGCTCGCTTAATTATTTATTATTGCCAAGGTATTTGGGTAAACCCGTGTGTAAACCTTTACTTTGTGGTTAAAATCCACCGCCATCTAGAGGACCTTGACTTCTTGGGAAAACTATTTAAACACTTTGGTGACAAATAATACACTACTTCCTCGAAAGTATTTCGATTACTTCTAGGTGGCAGTGCATTAGAAGTTCGCGCGTCTTTTCGTTGCCATGGCAACGTTACTTTTGTTATAATGTAATTTCCATTTACACTACTTATCGGATCAAAATAAAATTAACATATTCGTGACCGGACGGACATTCTAAATGATTTGGCCACCTCAGATTTTGTCGCCGTTTAGTTTGAAAAAAAAACTTTCGATTAACTTTAATGTAACTTTTTAACTTTTTGAACGATTTTGCCACAAAACTAATGGCATTCAATCGAGAACAAAGCTTGCGGATGGTCAAAATTTCAAATCGATCCGATCCTCCGTTCGAACGTTATGGCGAGACATACGAACAAAAAAAAAATAAAAAATAAAAATAAAAAACAAAAAAAAACAAAACCAGTGACTAATTTTTCCGGCAGAGTCAAATGGAAACGCTCGCTTCGCTCGCTAAACAAATAAAAATAAAAAGGGTACCAAATGCAATTTATGAATAAATCAAATATAAAAAATTCGAAAAAAATATTTTAAAAAAATATTGAAATCCGCGGTAAAAATGTCCCTTAAAAATGCTAACCTCGCCTCTTGATTCCAACGGTCACCTAAAAAATTCCATATCATCCTTGTTGAAGGGTAATATGAGGTCGTTCTCGGTGGTGATCTTGAAGCGTGACACAGTGGGTAGACGGACTGACAGAAAAGCGATGCTTATTGGGGCTTCGCTTCCTAGCTAGGATTGTGACAAACAAGTTTAAATTTAGTTTACTTAAGAAAATTAATTAATTAATTTACAGCCAATCAAAAAGCTAGAATATAATTTACATATTTTAGATTTAAGCCTTATATATATATGTATAAATCAACGGATTAATAAAACTTGAACTTGAACTTGAACTTGAGCCAATAATGTTTTCAAATTGTATGGGCTTAAAATACTAGTCAGTTATTTATAACCAGGAAAACTCTCAGTTGGACGCGTTGATAAGCGAGAAAGTGCTATAGCTAGACCCACATTGCACATTTTTTTTAATTTAAAAATTACGACGTTCGCGTTTCCAGTATGATTATATTGCCAAGGTATTTGGTAAACCCGTGTTTAAATCTTTACTTTAAAATCCACCGCCATCTAGAGGACCTTGACTCCTTGGGAAAATATTTAAACTCTTTGTTGACAAATAATAGACTGCTTCCTCGAAAGTATTTTGATTACTTCTAGGTGGCAGTGCATTAGAAACTTCGCGTGTCTTTCGTTGCCATGGCAACGTTACTTTTGTTATAAATGTAATTTCCATCTACAC
The DNA here is from genome assembly GCA_024449915.1 of Sweltsa coloradensis. Taxonomy (NCBI): domain Eukaryota; kingdom Metazoa; phylum Arthropoda; class Insecta; order Plecoptera; family Chloroperlidae; genus Sweltsa; species Sweltsa coloradensis. The sequence continues at coordinate 29,837 of JAMZAV010005094.1, forward strand.
TACTTATCGGATCAAATAAAATTAACATATTCGTGACCGGACGGACATTCTAAATGATTTGGCTATCTCAGATTTGTCGCGTTGAGTTTGAAAAAAAAACTTTCGATTAACTTTAATGTAACTTTTTAACTTTTTGAACGATTTTGCCACAAAACTAATGGCATTCAATCGAGAACAAAACTTGCGGATGGTGAAAATTTCAACTCGATCCGAGCCTCCGTTCGAACGTTATCGCGAGACATACAAACAAAAAAAAAAAAAACAAACAAACAAACAAACAAACAAACAAAAAAACAAAAAAAAAAAACAAAACCAGTGACTATTTTTTCCGGCAGAGTCAAATGGAAACGCTCGCTTCGCTCGCTTAACTAGGAAAACGCTCAGTTGGACGCGTTGATAAGCGAGCGCGTGCTATACAATTTGTTGATGGTCCAAATTTCAACCTGATCTGAATCTTCGTGCAACCGCTACCATGAGTCAAAAAAACTCCAGCTTCGTGCGACTTGTCGTTGCCATGGTAACGTTACTTTTGTTAAAATGTTATTTCCATCTACACTACTTATCGGATCAAAATAAAATTAACATATTCGTGACCGGACGGACATTCTAAATGATTTGGCTACCTCAGATTTTGTCGCCATTTAGTTTGAAAAAAAACTTTCGATTAACTTTAATGTAACTTTTTAACTTTTTGAACGATTTTGCCACAAAACTAATGGCATTCAATCCAGATCGAAGCTTGCGGATGGTCCAAATTTCAAATCGATCCGAACCTCCGTTCGACCGCTATCATGAGCCAAAAAAGCTGCGCGACTTTCCGTTGCCATGGTAACGGTACTTTGTTATAATGTAATTTCCATCTACAATACTTATCGGATCAAAATAAAATTAACATATTCGTGATCGGACGGACATTCTAAATGATTTGGCCACCTCAGATTTTGTGTCCGTTTAGTTTAAAAAAAAAACTTTCGATTAACTTTAATGTAACTTTTTAACTCTTTGAACGATTTTGCCACAAAACTAATGGCATTCAATCGAGAACGAAACTTGCGGATGGTTTAAATTTCAACTCGATCCGAGCCTCCGTTCAAACGTTATGGCGAGACATACAAAAAAAAAAAAAAACAGTGACTCATTTTTCCGGCAGAGTCAAAAAAATGGAAACGCTCGCTTCGCTCGCTTAATAAGTTGATTGTTGTGATAATGTTATGGACTGTATTTTTTATTAATTTCGTGAATTTGTACTTAAACCTCATTCGTACAATGTTGTTTAACCGAATCATAGTTTTATTCTGTATCCATGTGGCAATTGCGTATGTATCACAGAGATTATTGCTTTAAAAATAAAAGTTCAATGTTTGTATAATCTGTATTATTGGTGTTTCTTATAAGTTCATAAGTGTATGTGAAAAAAAAAGTACATTCCGGAAGAATAAACAAACGCATTTTGATCATTACTAGCGCCTGCGTTGATTTCATGTTTCCTTTTCTTGGATCGAAGCCAACAGACCATGAACAGACCAAGAATGTTTCTGTCTGTGAAGTTTAGAGAGTTGTCAAGAGACAACCTCTTTGATTTGATTTTTTATGCTTATCGTCTCTGTTATTGCAATCTTGCTATTCGAGACGATGAGTAGTGATAGATGACTATGAAAGGACAATTACATTAAACTCATGCCGTATGAACCTCATCATGGTAGTAGAATACGCCTACGACCATAGATATTGAACTCCTATTGTAGTTCAATATCTATGCCTACGACACGATACCTTTACGTTATACTTATACCATACTGTTGAGTTAGTTGTTTCCATTCGTAGTTTGCCCCGCGCCGGGGCAAACTTTTACAACTGCTATGAATCAATAACTATGTCCTTAAAGCGGGCTTATGCTTAAAAACCTTATATTCATACTACCCAACTCATGGGAGATGAGATGTGATTGGATTTATCCATGTGATCTTTTAGATTTGACAGCTACATTGCAGTCTTTTTCTGTTGGATTTATGTCATGGAAGTCAATATTCACAACAACTAGCAATTTGTAAAGGTTTGTTCTGTTGTCCCGGTGGCTCAATTGGTAGAGCTATGGCACGTTAAACCGGAGGTTCTGGGTTCGAACCCCAGTCGGGGCAAACTTTTACAACTGCTATGAATCAATAATATTAATAATAATAATAATAAATAATAATAATAATTATTATTATTAGTATTATTATTATTATTATTATTATTATTATTATTATTATTATTATTATTATTATTATTATTATTATTATTATTATTATTATTATTATTATTATTATTATTATTATTATTATTATTATTATTATTATTTTATTGGATGTATTTCATACAAACTCGGTTAAAACCGGAGCTAACATGTTGTACGGACTTACGTCAAGTACTTCCATGTGTACCTATTACATACATTATTACTTTTGTCTTAACTCTAACTAAAATAAGTCATTTATAAATTCTAATATTGTTTGTAGATGATGTTTTCTTTCTGCTGTGTACGGTCGTGGCCGATTTCTCGTCGCCATCCTAGCATTTGCTCTTCGGACTATGGGAAACCACGAAAACCATGTCAGGATGGAAGCTGTCTCGAAATCTCGAAGTATCATTCTTAGTTTAGAAATTTACGAACTATTCTACACGTGTTGAGTATTACTGCCTTTTGAGTCTCGATGTATACATTGGGTTGAAGATCTAGTTGTTTAATGCTTTCATGTAGCTTCTTCGGTATGATGCCGTTGGCTGATATAATGAATGGGATTGTATTTACCTTTTTCTGTTTCCACATCTTCTTGATCTCAATTGCAAGTTCACTATACTTGTCAATTTTTTTCTTCCACGTGGTCTCGACGTTATGGCACATTGGGATAGCAACGTCGATAAGGGTAGTTTCTTGTTTCTTCTTGTCAATTATTATTAAATCCGGTCTGTTGTGATGTATCGTTTGGTCTGTTATAACTGTGCGGTCGTAATATAATTTGTAATCTTTACTATCTAGTACTTTCTCTGGTTTGTATTTGTAGTAAGGTGTGTGTGTGTCAATGAGGTTGTACTTGATTGCTAGTTTTTGATGAATAATGTTAGCTACTTGGTTATGTCTGTAGAGGTAATCTGTTTGACATAGTGAATTGCACCCGGATATGATGTGTTCGATTGTTTCACCCCTTGCACTACATTTTCTACATTGATCGTTTACTGTCGCATCTTGTATTATGTATTTTTTATAATTGTTCGTCGCAATCACTCTGTCTTGAATAGCCATCATAAAACCTTCTGTTTCTCCAAATAGTTCCCCGTTGTTTAACCACCTATTTGATGCTTTAATATCTACGTGACCTTTGTGTAGTTCATCATAATGTCTCTTGTGTAGGGTCTTTTCTGAGAGACGTAACTCTTTTGAAGCGTCAGTTATGAGTTTCCCTTGTAGATTGACATTTTCGTTTGCTAGATTGAGTGGAGTTAATGATTTGTCAGCTAGCACTACAGCCCTATGAAGTGTGGATTGGTTGCTCTTTGTAAAAAAGTATTTTCTTAAAATTTCTATTTGTTTATAATATAAGTTGTTCAGATCAATTAGGCCCCGTCCTCCTTTTTCTCTTGGAAGTGTCAATCTCTCTATTGCTGATTTAGGATGATGTATTCTGTGTTTGGTAAGTGTAGTACGAGTTAATATTTCCAACGCGTGGATGTCTGTCTGCGTCCATTTAATGATTCCGAATGAATATGTCAGTACTGGTACAGCATATGTATTTATTGCTGTGATCTTGTTTTTACCGTTTAGTTGCGTCTTGAGGATAGACTTTAGTCGTTTCTTGTATGTATCTATCAATTTTGCTTTCATAACTTTATGTTCAATTCTGGCAGCTTGTGCGAATCCTAAATATTTGTATACATCGTTATCGTCCATTATTCCAATCCTATTTCCATCATCTAGCTGGAACTCTTCTGCTTGTGTAACCTTACCCTTTTCGATATGTAGCGTCTTACATTTGTCTACTCCAAACTCCATGCAGATATCTTGACTAAATTCTAATGTTGTATTGACTAGAATATTATTATTATTATTATTATTATTATTATTATTATTATTATTATTATTATTATTATTATTATTATTATTATTATTATTATTATTATTATTATTATTATTATTATTATTGTGATGATTATAAGTGGGATGCGTAGTATTTTTAAGTTTCATTTTCAGTGTATTATTATTTGTTCAAGTTTTCTGTATGTTTTTTGGTTCTAGGTATTTTGTTGTTTTTCCCTTGTACTTATATCAATATTATAAAGTCTGGAGTCTGGGTTATTTTTATTAATTGTCAATGTTTTTTATCCCCACAGTTAAGCCGCTTGTGTGGCTTGTGGGACTCGTTTCCATACTGAACTAATCATGTATTTAAATATGTGCTTCCAATAAAAAAAAAAAAAAAAAAAAAAAAAAATTATTATTATTATTATTATTATTAATTATTATTAATAAATCGACATGTTACATTGAACATACATATATAAAAAAGTGTCCACGAAATATTGTGACTAATGAGGAAATGATGAAGGGAACAAAACCCACATTCCATCCACTTAGATAGTGCCCTGCAAAATTGTAGTTTATCTAAATGTAGGCTGTAATACTATAATGCTGCTTAATTACTATGAACGAGCATAATGAAATAAAATGTAAGCCAAATGAACTTACATGAGCCTTAATGGTAGATGCAGTCTCATAGGCCTCAATACCGTTTTAAATAATAACAACAATATTAAATCAATATTTGTCTTGACGTTGTATTTTGTTCTTTATCATGTACTCATATCTATACGTGTTCATGTTACATGTGCTTTGATCCTGAATAGCTTCTTGATCCATTACTGTGTATGTTCTGTGATTTGTGCATGCAAAGGTAGTAGTTGTTTCTATGTGTTTGTTTTAACAATAATCTCCTGATGTATTTCAAATATCTGTGTGTCTCTGTTTCTGTTATTACTTTCGTTGCAGATCATATTGTGTGTTGCATTGTATTGTTTCTCTCTCCGACAACAAAATAATAGGGAAATATGCCATTGAAAAGTTTCAAACTATCTGCTTTGACATCACAATTTAGAAGGAACTGCCAGACAATGTATACCGACAAAGACGGATATTTCCTTTGGTAGTTGTATAAAGCTTATCACCAATATCAAGACACAACTACTTGTTTACTACCATAATCAAGAAATAAGAATAATTGGTAAGTTCCTAGAGGAAAACGCAACCATTACTATCTGAGCCTAGGGCAGCCACTATACCACTCGAGGTTTTGTAAATCAGTAGTAATTTCTAAAAGTTAACGTACAAATAATATACCCTTTCATCCAACAATACAAAAATATTGGGTTTTTAACAAAATACATCACTTAACTAACAGGCATTGTAGTTTATCTATTTATTTATATTTTTCAGTTGAAATGGCATATTCAATCAACAAAATAAAACTCATACATGTGGATAAACCCCACTTCTTACAGCTTGCATTTTACTAGAAAACCTTGTGAACTGTTTGTTAACTACTTGTTTACTACTTGGGCGTCTATGTATTTGTAACTAACGTCTACAAAATATGGCTTAGCTATAGTTTTAACTTTTAAGCATGCTCCTTCTACACCAATGCTCAAATTGAAAACTGAAAATGATGGAGTGGTACCTATCTAAAGATTAATCAAAGGACCAAGTGACGGACGGTGGTCGCTTTTCAATCTCTCTATGATATTATATAAGTGAAATCGAGAGTATTTTAGATGAAACATTTGTACAAAAAAATAATTTAAATATCAAATAGAGAACACAAGAGAACACAATTTTACAATTTTTATATTTCGTAAGCAATACAATTTTACTTCGGAGTATTATTATTTTTCTTTTGTCAGTGTGTTAATGTTATCAACATTGATCTTGTTCTTTGCATAGCTGTCACAATTATACGATTCCTCAATGTTTATGTTATAAACTGAGATGAAAATGCCAATTTGTTAACAAAGGACAAAAAGCATAGCTTTAATATCTGCTGTATTTGTTTTGTATACTGTTTATAGGGGCTTGTCCAAATTCGAGCATTCCTGTAAACATTCAATATTGAAGTAGCCATGTAATATATTGATGAGATTGGTTGACGGTAGGTTGTAGAATAGTACACATGTAGGACTACTCACTGTTCTTTTATTATTCAAAATGAATTTAATACTGCTGTACTTTAGATTCTTTCGGCACCCTTCAAAGGCAACACGGGAAACATTAGCTCCATCCTCTGACAAAAGTCGACATTTATGACTTGATATCGACTTTTGAGAGAGGGTGAAGTCTATGTTTTCGGGTGTTTAAAGAACCCGAAGTACAGCAGTTTTTTTTTTTTATGAGACAGGGAGTGATAGCGACGAAGTCTTACAGCGGAACTTTCTTGTGTTTATGTTTGTATATGTCTGTCTGTCTGTCTGTCTGTCTGTCTGTCTGTCTGTCTGTCTGTCTGTCTGTCTGTCTGTCTGTCTGTCTGTCTGTCTGTCTGTCTGTCTGTCTGTCTGTCTGTCTGTCTGTCTGTCTGTCTGTCGTCTTCTCGATAAAAATACTGCAGAACCACTGAACCAAATGCGCTGAAATTTTAAACAGACCTCCGCGACCAATTTAGTGGGTGCTACTGATTAACAGCATATTCAGCAAAATCTGTTATTCAAACGTACAAGAAATAATAAATTGAAAATAGACTGAAATGGCTTTTGTTCTCGAAGAAATAATTTGTATCGAATCATGTTTTGAATGTCAAGTGGTGAATGCATTGCAGTGACGAAGGTGTACCGAATATTGCACGATCAAGGTTCCCCAAAATTACGCTAGGGGATTGTAAACTTGCAATCTCACCTCGTACTTCGTACGTGTTTTTAAAGTATTTATGCATTTCAAAAGATGTTCTACAATGGCGTTTGATGAATAAAGTATATGGTCATGTTTAATTGAGAATATGTGAAGTTTCATATTGTATACATTTTAAACATTAATGTAATCAAGTCCAATGCTCTATCCCTCGTCTAGCAACGACTTTGGCGTTTTCCTAGTTATTATAGAAAAGTGATTAGTCCTAAATGTGTACTTATTTTACGAGGTATCCACTGTAGCCGTATTAACGTAATGCATGTTTCAGACGCTGCAAGATTGCCTCTCTCCGTCCTCAACTCTGTGGTGAGTCGACGGAATCCCGCTCTACTGTATTGTGCTACTTGCTTCAAAGACTTCGAGGACGAGACGGCCTTGGCGCTGCACATGCGCCAGCAGTGCGGGAAAGTCCTTCAGTGTCCAGCATGTCAAAAGCTCTTCAATAAGAAGATTTTCCTGGATGCACACACGGTTGTGTGTAAGCCTAAGACAGGATTGCGTTGCTCCAAATGCCTTAAAACCTTTAAGCGAAAGTCTTGTCTTGTATCACACATTAAGTCGGGACGTGCATGTCTCAAGTGTCCAATATGCCGGAAGGTTTTTGATTCCCAGCCTAAATGGGCGAAACATATCAATACGGAATGCGTGAAATTTGTATGCCCAAGCTGTGGGAAACATTACTCGTCACAACAATCCCTGTGTGCGCACTTTAGATACAATTGTCGCGCCAATCGTTAAAAGGTTTCATTGACAGAGTGTGTTTTAGGCCTACATAATTTTATCACGGAATTTCTTCCCTAATACAAAACTAGTTTGGATAGGCCTATTTTTCCTTCAATAGCTACTTCGTTAAGAATAAGAAATATACGATAAATTACAATAAAATGTTATTGTAAAATATGGACGTTAAAAAAGGTTTTCAAATATCATAGAACAATAATCTGGAATGGAATCAATGGCCAGCAGCAGCTGATAAGGAATCTACAGTTAGAGTATTTAAAAGGACCCCGTATGCGAAGATTGTGGCTTTAGAAGATTTTCAGATTTTCAATTTTAAATGTAATATTGATAAAAATTTGTAAATGACTTTTGATACTAAGACAATGTGTTTGTTTAATCTAAATTATTCACAGTCTTGCCACCCTGTTAATTTCATATCGGCAGGGTAACACATTTAATTATTTTCGCAAAGTTAATAAAACAATTATTGTATAACTATTTAGAACTCAATTACAATTACAATAATGTACTTTCAACGGAGGACTTCAATACGAACCATCCCTGTCGGCGCCGACGCCATCGACGAACTAATATATAATGATCAAGCAGCCGTTGGCTTTTGAAATAGAGGACCGGACCGCTGGTTGCCTATGTCTTACCAACGGAAGGCACTAGCATTGACATTTTATTTTAGTTTTTAGTTTTATTTAGATTTATTGTTAGTTTCCTTGGATTTAGTTCCTAGATTTGTTTCCTTATAATGAGCATAATATAATATGCTAACATACAAGAGTACAGTGTCGCTTTTTCATTCATATTATTATAGTTTAGTTTCATTACATTCACAAAGTTTTATTGTTAGTTTCCTTGGATTTAGTTCCTAGATTTGTTTTCTTATAATGAGCATAATATAATTAGCTTACATTATGAGTATACGCTACGCTTTTTAATTCATATTACTATAGTTGTCTAACTACAATAGTGTATATCCTATATGAAAATTGGCAGCAATGCTTTATTCAAAAAATTATTTAAAAATTAAAAAAATTAGGAAATTGATTAGTTATTTTAGTATAAAATTAGCATTCGTTTTCAGAAAACCATTTTACTGCCAATTTTAAGTGATTGTTTATATCCCGTATTAAAAATTGGTAACAATGATGTATTCAAGGCAGTTTTTAAAAACATGAAAGAGTATGTTGTTATGAAATTAGCATTTGTTTGCAGAAAAACGATTTGGCTGCCAGTTTCCCTTGACAGTCCATATCCTAGGTTGATATGTGAGCCTTTTATATGAAATAAGAAACCAATCTAATGTAGAAAGGCGCATATAATGTTATTTATATCCATGGTTGTTTATACCCCAAGTTTAATGTTGTATGTATTTTTTATATTAAAAACAAATAACAAATACGTATTTTGCAGAAAAGCGAGTTTGCTGGTGTTGTACCTAATATAGTTTCCAAGATCTTCATCCAATACTATGTCAATGTCCTCCAAAGGCCGGATAAAAGTGCATAATTTCTTGGTTCTGGTTGTTGTTATTGCATATTTTTAAGCACATAAAGTGTGTTTGCAAAGTAAAATTACATCTTGGAAAATGTATTGCTAAAATGACACTATAATTAATTAAAGACACAACTAACTTTCAGATATTTAAACTACCTGCCATGTTGGTGCTGTAGTTTTTTTTATGAGTAATGATATACGGGTTTTCTTGTGGCCCAACAGTTCAATTAGCAATAGCTCTAGAGGTTAGGCTAGAGCCAGAGGTTTTGCTTTCGCAACCCATTTGAGGCAAACATTTAAGACAATTGATATGAATTGACTAATATGTTCCTAAGCGTTCAGGTTAATGCTTATACCATCATTTGAGGTAAATATATACTATAT
>JAMZAV010005095.1:0-70679 GCA_024449915.1 Sweltsa coloradensis
CCCAAAAAAATATTTTATTTCAGAATTTGTTCATGGGAAACATGGACGATTTTATTTTTGAAAATGTATTTTCCCAACAGATTGAATTCTGTGGGCAAAAAAAAAAAAAAAAAAAAAAAAAAAAAAAAAAAAAGCCTATTTTTTTTTTCAAGGATCACCCATATTTTTCATGAATATGCTTGTACCCCCTTGGAAATCGGCCCAATGTGACGTTGCCCTTCGAAAAATCTAAAGTTTTCTAGATTTTCTTCATTGTCCCAAAAATTGTAAAAACTCCCCCAAACACAAGAATCCTTATTTTTTGCCGGATTCTGCTACAACCCAAAATACAAAAAAAAAAAACCAAAAATTGAGCACATTTTTGGGGGGGTTGTGAAATTGGTTTTCTTCGTACAAAAACTTGGGTTTTCATATAGAAACCTTTAATTTCCCCTTGATTTGATAACTTTTTTAATTTTTTTTTGTGGCTGATAATCTTCTTTGTATGTTTGCTTTAGCCCTCCCTTTGGGTGGGTGATTGTGTAAAAATTCTTTTGAAACTTGTAAATGTTTTTTTTTCCTTTTAAAAAACTATGAAAAAACTTTATTTCTATGGTTCTCAATTTTTCAACTTTGGTTTTTTCAAAAGAAAATAATACCATAACCATTAAATGTTTTTATAAATTGAACGTGTTCCCCCACCCTTCGTTTGGTGAATCGCAAAGCACGAAAAATCGCACAAACCGTAAAAAACTTATATTAAAAGTTTATTTCTGGATTCTAAATTTTTTGGGGGGTGAGTGAAATTAAAGTTTTCGCTTCGCTCATCCAAAAAACTTCGGTCGTGGTATCAAATTAATTAAAACATTCTATCCGATCCGTTAAATTAGTTTACTTTTTAGGTTAATTGTATTAAGTAACTTTGTCGTTTATATACCGTTTATTGCCTAAAAACCCTTTTAGGTAAAGTAATGCCCCCAAAAAACGCTTGCATAATGTAAACAAATTAAAGGATTTCTATGGATTTGCTATTTAGGTAGAAATTATATTTCTTCGGCTATATTTGAAGTACTTTTTACGATTACGAAATTAAAATCCCAGTTTGCATGTTAAAGAACTTAGACTTGCTTAGCCAAACAAGTTTGTAGTAACATTAACAACTAATAAAACTTTGGTGACGCTGCTTGCTTCATGGTACAAAGTTTTGATTCATTGACCTGAATTTTAACCGTAGATAAAATATCTTTGTTAAGTTTACCTAAAATTCATTTCCGTCTAGAATTTCTAAAAACTCAAGTTTGTGAACTTAACCCTTTAAAACCATTTTTTTTTTCTTTTTTGTAAAACCTAATTTTTTTAATGATTTAACCTTTTAAATAAGTTTTAAATATATCGTGATTCTAAATGGTTTCTTGTGATATTTTAGCCATCAATTCGATGTTTTTGTATTTCCTTACCCCCTTTGTTATTTGAAATTTATATTAATTGTGTAAAATTTTAATTTTTAGTTATATTTGTGATTTTCACGGCCTTCAAGAGTTTCCAAGTTATTTTGATACTTTACCCCTGTAAGCTCCTTTGTAAAAATTTGTAAATGCTAATTTTGTTTTATTGTTTTTCACTCTATCAATAAAAAAAACAATTTTTTTATTTATTTTCTTCTTCTTTTTTTTTTTCCCCTTCATTTCTTTTCTTTTCTTTAAATAAAAAATAAATTTATTTATGAGTTCCCATTTCGTTATAAACTTTACAGGGGGATTTGAATAAGGACCAGAACCCTGAGGCAGTTTTTTTCTTTTTTTTTCTCTTCTATCTTCTTATTTTTATCTTCTTCTTCTTCTTCTTCTTCTCTTCTTCTTTCTTCTTCTTCTTCTTCTTCCTTTCTTCTTCTTCTTCTCTTCTTCTTCTTCTTAATTTTTTTTCCCCCTTTCTTCTTTCTTTTTCTACTTTTAAAGCTCCCCCCCTCCTCCCCTTCTTCTTCTTCTCTTCTTCTTCTTCTTCTTCTTCTTCTTCTTCTTCTTCTTCTCTTCTTCTTCTTCTTCTTCTTATTTTATTGGATGTTTTTTCATACAAACTCGGTAAAAACCGGAGCTAACATGTGTACGGACTTACGTCAAGTACTTCCATGTGTATCTATATTACATACCTACATTATTACTTTGTCTTAACTCTAACTAAAAAATAAGTCATTTATAATATAGTTTTTAGATGATTTTTTCTTTCTGCTGTGTACGGTCGTGGCCGATTTCTCGTCGCCATCCTAGCATTTGCTCTTCGGACTAGGGGAAACCACGAAAACCATGTCGGGATGGAGCTGTCTCGGAATCTCGAAGTATCATTCTTAGTTTAGAAATTTACGAACTATTCTACACGTGTTGAGTATTGCGGGCCTTTTTGAGTCCGATGAAAACATTGGGTGGAAGATCTAGTTGTTTATGCTTTCATGTAGCTTCTTCGGTATGATGCCATTAGCCGATATCACGTATGGGATTGTATTTACCTTTTTCTTTTTTCCACATTTTCTTGATCTAAATTTGCAAGTTCACTATACTTGTCAATTTTTTTTTCTTCCATGTAGTCTCGACGTTATGGCACTTGGGACGCAACGTCAATAAGGGTAGTTTCTTGTTTCTCTTGTCAATTATAATTATACCCGGGTCTGTTGTGATGTATATTTTGGTCTGTTATAACTGTGCGGTCGTAATATAATTTGAAATTTTTGCTATCTAGTACTTTCCCCGGTTTGTATTTGTAGTAAGGTGTGTGTGTTCAATAAGGTTGTACTTGATTGCTGGTTTTTGGTGAATAATGTTAGCTACTTGGTTATGTCTGTAGAGGTAATCTGCTTGACATAGTGACTGGCACCCGGATATGATGTGTTCGATTGTTTCACCCCTTACACTACATTTTTCTACATTGATCGTTTACTGTCGCATCTTGTATAATGTATTTTTTATAATTTTTCGTTGCAATCACTCTGTATTGAATAGCCAGCATAAAACTTCTTTTTTCTCCAAATAGTTCCCGTTGTTTAACCACCTATTTGATGCTTTAATATCTACGTGACCTTTAGGGTAGTTCATCATAATGTCTCTTGTGTAGGTCTTTTCTGAGGGGACGTAACTCTTTTGAAGCGTCAGTTATGAGTTTCCCTTGTAGTTTGACATTTTCGTTTGCTAGATTGAGTGAGTTAATGATTTGTCAGCTAGCACCACAGCCCATGCAGTGTTGATTGGTTTTTCTTTTTAAAAAATATTTTATTAAAATGGGCTAGTTGTTTATAATATAAGTTGTTCAGATCAATTAGGCCTCGTCCTCCTTTTTCTCTTGGAAATGTCAAACTCTCTATTGCTGATTTAGGATGATGCATTCTGTGTTTAGTAAGTGTAGTACGGTTAATATTTCCAGCGCGTGGATGTCTGTCTGTGTCCATTTAATGATTCCGAATGAATATGTCAGTACTGGTATAGCATATATTATTGCTGTGATCTTGCTTTTACCGTTTAGTTGCGTCTTGAGGATAGATTTTAGTCGCTTCTTGTATGTATCTATCAATTTTTCTTTTATTACTTTATGTTCAATTCTGGCAGCTTGTGAGAATCCTAAATATTTGTATACTTCGTTATCATCCATTACCCAATCCTATTTTTCCCTCATCTAGCTGGAACTCTTCTGCCTGCGTAACCTTACCCTTTTTGATATGTACGTCTTACACTTGTCTACTCCAAACTCCCTCCAGATATCTTGACTAAATTCATAATATGTAGTATTGATTAAACTGTTTATTGAACAAATTTGATGCATATAACTTTAGATCATCCATGAAGAATAGGTGAGAAAAGTGTGCATACCATATTATTGTCCTTATTTTAAATCCGTATGTTGATTGTAAGCATATGCGACAGTGGGTTTAATGACAGACAAACCATAATGCGCTAAATGAGTCACCTTGGAAAATGCCACGTTTTTAATTTGGATTGGATCTGTAGTTATCTGCTGGTTTTCATATTTGTTTTAGTGTTGTTCTCCATGTCCTTCATTACTGTCTTCAAAAAGTTTACAATTACTGGTTGTTTTTATAAAATTTGTAAAATCTGAATAAGCCATGTTGTGGTGTTGAGTCATAAGCTTTCTTGTAGTCAATGTAGTTTACGTGAATATTCCTTTTCTATTGTGTGCCCGGTTCATTACAGTAGAGTCGATAATGATTGTTCTTTACATCCCTGCGAGTTTACAGCATCCTTTTTGTTCCTCGGATGATATTGTATTCTTCGCATGCTTATTACTTTATTTGTTATGCATGAAGTCAGTATTTTATATATAGTTAGTAGGCATGTAATTGGGCCCATATTTAATTGGGTTCTTTGTGTCATTATCTTTCGGTTTGAGAAAGGTTAATAATTCAGTAAAGAATTCGGGTATTTTGTAACTCCGTTTATAAACTCGTTGAGACATTTTCTAATTTGATTGTGAGAATCTTGAATTTCTTATACAAAAATTTGAATATATCATTACCTTTGGTTGTTTCCAGCTATGTGAGCACTGATTGTCGACTTTAATTCATCAACAGTTATACCTTCGAAACTCATCTCATTACTCGCTCATCCTAGCTCTTTCGTCTTGAATCCATTGTGGCATTCTGGTTGTGTCTACGGGTTACCCCCTTTCCTGCCCAAAACTCTTCTATCTCCGTCTTTGTTGGTGCTCCATTTCCTGTTATTTCTTCGGCACTAGATAGTTTTTGGTAAAATGTTTTTCTTTCTTGAACATTCGGTTTTGTTCTTTTCTAATGCTACTTCTCTATATCTTTTTTTAAACTCTTAGCAAGAGCACTTTCTTTTTGTTTTAAATGTATCCAATATTCGTGAATGAATTTGTTCAGTGTTTCATGTTTGTGTGAAACCCTTTATTCTTTCAAATATATTTTGGCATAGAGTACCACATTTTAGATCGATTACCCATTCGCAATTGTTCCAATCTACCGATATCTTTCCTAAACTCTCGATTCTACCAAATTTGTCGCTGTTCCATTTCGGAATTTTCTTCTCTTATTTTGTCTTTGAAGAGGAGCAGATTTTTCCTTTAAGCCCAAGTATCTAATCACTGCTACAGCTGCACAGTAAATTGCCGCATGAACGTCTGCAAATGATAGTTCCTCTTGGTGTATGCTGATAAAATATGTGTGTTCATTTTTGTGTACCGCTGTCTTCATTTCCTTTGAATGCTTGGTTTAGGTATGTATGGTCTTTTGTTTGGTTCTACGTGCGCAAACTCTGACATGGCTGTTGCAAATGCTAAGCAAGGATGTTTCTTTAGATGGATAATGTCAGGTGTATTTTCTAATGCGTTATTCATATCTACCCTTGTGTTTGATCGTCTAGTCGTTCTGGGTGTCTTGATCTTCTTGAATGGTTTGGCATTTCTAGTGGGTTTTGGACGTTCTGGGAGGTCTGGTTGTTCTGGTAGGTCTGGACGTTCTGGTATGTCTGGACGTTCTGGCTGGTCTGGAATTTCTGGTATAACTGGGAGATCTGGAAGTTGTAGCAGGTATGGCATTTTCCGGTAATTCTGGAAATTTTAGTAGTTCTGTATCAACTGGGCTTCTTCTTCGCTGTCCTCTGTCGATGTAGCGCCGTTATCATCTTGATGTGCTTGTAGTTTCCTTTCCTTCGCGTCTTATTCTAGTTAATATGTTTATTTGGGAACATTTTATTTAACTATAAATTTTTCTTTGGTCTTTTATTCTCTGCGCACTTACTTCTAACAAAGGATATTCACGTATAACTCTCTATGGAGCTCTTGTCGATAACCTATTAAAACAGTCTCAATAACGTTACCCTATAAAAGCTACGCATCACACATGTTTATAATCTTCTGTCCATTTGATGCGCTGCCTCATTTTTCCAGCTTTGGGGGTCTGAAGTGAATTCACCGCAGAAACGTCCATTGTCTGTTATTCCCTACTTTCCCCTTTTTCTAGATAAATTATTCTACTATCTGTCAAAGTCACATATTATTTGTTATTTTTATAAAGTCAATGCACTTAAAAAGAATTAAAAACACTTATCTCAATGATTTTATCCAATTTCAGGGCGGTGATGAGGTCTTCGCTTCTCACCTCCTTGCCTTTTCGTTTTAATAAATCTTTTTTTATTTGACGAATTAAGAAACTTCAATCTTCTCGATTTTGCAAAATAATAAACGGGGCTTACGTAAAATGCTAATAAATTTTACTATTTTAGATATTTTACCTTGCTGAAGTTACAAAAATTGCCTCTAATGATTTTATGCCTACCACTAACTGTCAAAAATTAACAAAATTCAACTGTTTCAATGTTATTTACAGCCTAGGTCTCGACAACGATAAAAACTACAAATAATGGTATAAATACTAAAAACTAATACTTCCCTTCAATGTCACTTGTAGCACGTCACTAGTAGATCAAGATGATGTCAAAATTTGAGATGGAATGCTTGTATTTCAGCGGCAATAGAAATTTAACCAGCAAATTATCTCGAACTTGACTTGCTTGTAACCCCAACAAAGTTGGGGTCACAAGAAATCTTGTGTGATTATTATTATTTTATTATTATTATTTTATTATTATTATTATTATTATTATTATTATTATTATTATTATTATTATTATTATTTTTATTATTATTATTATTATTATTTATTAACCGTATTAGTACCGGCGTTTATGCAAAGAATTGCCTGAAAATGTCAAAACGTTCAACCTTTGCAAATTAAAGGAAAGTTTTTTAAAAAATTACATATTTAAAAAAATTGAAAATAAAAAGTTACGTTGTGTTCAAAAACCTCCATGATTCACCTATTTCAATCGTTAAAAAAATAAACGTTAAAAAATGAAATATAGTTTGAATGTGGTTGTGCGTGTCGTGGGGCTCGAACTGTCATCATGTTTTAATGTAAAATGTGCTATTGTGGTGATGTTTTGATCATGGTTTTTTATAGTTGTGGTGGAATTTGGTCTTTAAAAAAAGCTTAATCAAAGCCTTGCAGCTGTTTCTTTGTTTAGGGTGTGTTACTTATTTATTACAATTAGTATTATTATTTTATTTATTTATTTTTTGTTTGTTTTATTGAATTTTGTTGTATCTTAATTTCATTCTAGGGAATATTTAAATTCAATGTTGCCGTATTAAAAAGAAATACTTAATCAATTTAATTTAATTTTGTTTGTCAAGAATGCATAACTGTCATGGAAATATCATCTGTATTGACATAGGAACTGGATTCCAAGGGATTGATTTATTGTATTACTATGTACACATGTATAAAAAGATTTGAACCTGCAGATAAGCTGTTTTGTAGCTTCGCAGGACAATCGATTGTATCTGTAAATAAATTGTTCAATAAAGGCAACTTTAAAAAAAAAAAAAAAAAAAAAAAAAATTATTATTATTATTATTATTATTATTATTATTATTATTATTATTATTATTCTTATTATTATTATTATTATTATTATTATTATTATTATTATTATTATTATTAATTATTATTATTTATTACTATTATTATTATTATCACGATCAAGCGACTCATGTCGCAAGCCACCGTAAGAATAGGCGTGCGAATAAAGTGTGGATGACACGTGATTTAGAGGTGATGACGCGGCATAGAGACGGTTTATTTAGAAAGTGGAAAAATGCGAAGGCTTCGAATCCGATGAAGCAGTTATTTAGAGCTGACTACAACAGATATAGAAATCGCTTGGTAAAGGAAATTCTGCAAGTAAAGACTAAATACTCTAAAGATCTAATCGAGGAGAACAGATATTTGATATTTGATATTTGATATTTATTGACTTAAAGGTGGGCTACATAGGGCTATAAAGCCCCTTTGACCATAGCCAACCTCTACAACATGTAATACATAAGTATTTTATAATAGATATGTAAGTAATATACTAATCATACTAATTAATTATGCTAATTAAACTATTATTAAACTGCTACTACTACTACTACTACTACTACTACTACTACTACTACTACTACTACTACTACTACTACTACTACTACTACTACTACTACTACTACTACTACTACTACTACTACTACTACTACTACTACTACTACTACTACTCGTGTGATACATCAATTGCAACTGTTTACAGCCATCCGTATTTGGGGTTGGAGATTGATAGTAACTTTAGTTGGAATATACAAGCTGAGAAAATATGTAAACGCTTAAGGTCATGCGCTTACCAATTATATGCAGTTAAAAGAATTTTACCATTTAAATATGTAAAGATGGTTTATATAGCCCTTGCAGAGTCGGTTATTTCTTACGGTCTGTTAATTTGGGGAAATGCTTCGTTATCACAGCTAAATAGCATAATCTCTATTCAAAATAAAATAATGAAGATGATCACTTTTGAAAATAATTTAAACACTTTGGAATGTTATAGACTACAAAACGTTTTACCTTTACAAAAATTATTCACATATAAATTAGTTTTGAAACATTTATCGTTAATACTCACAAAAATTGTATAAACCACACTACTTCTACTCGCTCCAAATCTTCGGAATTATACCAGTTGCCACGGGTTGCAAATAAGTATGGTAAAAGAACACTTAGCTACACTATACCTTTCTTTTTAAAAATAGTCCAAAGAACATCACAGATTGAGAGACTATTTATGAAATCAAAAGAGAGCTAAAGGCATTTTTTATTACGAAATATGCAGTGAAGTTAGGTTGTTGTGTATTTTTTATACATAAGTGTTTCATAATTTAATGTACATGAATTAGCACTATAATTTTTCACTGTTCTATATCTGTTCTATTCAATGTTTATTCACTGTATTATCTGCAAAATGTTGCTTCACAAAAATGTTTTTGGCTAGTATAGTATTTAATTTGCACATTAATTACTTGTTTTTATCTACTATTTTAATCTTTTATTTTAGTGGTATGTATTTTTATTTTTATTTTATTTTTTATTACACGCTGAGTCATTCACTGCTTACTGATACTTACTGTTACTTCACTTATTATTGTATTGCTATCTAGAATTTTGAAATATTGAATTAGTTAAAAATCATTATTTCACATGCATGATTTTCTTTAATGTAACATGTTCCACAGTTAAGCTGTCCTGTGCAGCTTGTGGATGGCCGAACTTGTTTGATAAAAAAATGTATAAGAGATATGTATTTCAAAAAAAAAAAAAAAAAAAAAAAAACTACTACTACTACTACTACTACTACTACTACTACTACTACTACTACTACTACTACTACTACTACTACTACTACTACTACTACTACTACTACTACTACTACTACTACTACTACTACTACTACTACTACTACTACTCTACTACTACTACTACTACTATTTCTACTAAACTAATATTAGATACATACTAATAACTGTGGATACAAATTCATACAATTGATGTTGAAAATTGATTGACAACAATATAAACGTATACCATAGTAAATTCTGCAAGCAATTATAATGATGATGCTCTATTTTATTTTATTGTTTATCCTTGTTGTTATTACATTTTTTAACAACAAGAAAAGGCGTCGACACTAGTAAATATTTTACTAAAACACTTGATATCTGTGTAGAAATCTTGTGCCGCGAAGAGCCTTGTTAAGCACGTGAAACCAAAGATTAACATGGCACTTGTAGTTGGTTCTCCCATAAGTACTCCTTACACATGGAAGGGAAATGACTTACTGTGCAGTCTTTGAGGGCGGGCGGCAGGTCGTTCCATGGGTTAACAACCCGGAAAGAAAAAGCACGTCGGCCGAGCACTCCTTTGGCCGGAGGGGGTTGGAGGCGGGGGTGCCTACTATCGTCGCCTCTCAACACGCGGCCCTGGATGATGCGCGCGCACACGTCAAAATCAGTGGTGCCACTGAGGCATCTTTTAAAAAACACCAGATCCGTGTATTGCAGGTGCATGGTCATTGGCATAACCTGCTTCTGGTCACAGGGTGGGGGGAGGTTACGGCCATGTATGAAATGCAATGCCCTTCTCTGCACCCTCTTAAGTTTGGTATTCCCAATAGCGAGACTAATATATTGTACACATAATATTAATTATTTACTTATACTCCCAGTATACCTAGAAAGCAGTGTATTGTGTATTTGATTTCGGAGAGTTATATTCGACCTGCTAGTATACAATTCAAGTCCAAATTCTAGCCGTGATAATGAATGATTTATTACATTTTGTTGTGCGATGCTTTGGTATCTGTAACATGTTTCGCGTGTGCCTGTTTGTGCGGTTATGTATTCTATCCATTCTTGTGAACTTATTATAAATATAGGGGGGAGATTTTGTCTTCATAATTTTCATTGCAAGCATAATTAAGGATAGCATTCGTCGTTCTTTCAGTTTTAGCCATTTTAAATGAATATAAGATGGGGTTATATGTTCATCACGTCTCACATTTAGAATAAATCGAACACAAGCATTTTGCACCCTTTGTATTTTAACGTTAAGTGTCTCCGTTAAATCGTTATAAACTATTGAGGCATAATCAATTATGGGAAATATAAGAGCTTGAATTAATATCTTCCGAATGGATTGGGGAAGGAAAGGACAGTTACGTTTTAGTTGATGCATGAACGAAATGACTTTTTTAGTTGAATTATTAATATGGAGTGTCCACGACAAGGTTTCATCTACTATAAGACCGAGGTTTTTGACATTTTTCTGGTAAGGTATGACCGTGTTATTTATTGTGACTGGGGGAAGTACAGCTGTGTCTACGTTAGCTCATAGTTTACGATATCCGACTAGCATCAGTTGAGTTTTTTGAACGTTGAGCGATAGTTTATGGTTGACAGCATACTCATTAAGCTTACGTATATCGTGGTTTGCATGGTTGATAGTGCGTTCACCGTCTTTAGGTTGGAAGTGTAAATACATTTGAAAATCGTCTGCGTACATATGATGTTTTGAATAAGTGAAATTTGTATGTATATCATTAACGTAAAGGGAAAAGAATAGAGGTGACATTACTGACCCTTGGGGTACGCCGGATTTATTTACAGTCCACGAGGAGGCGCTTTTCTCAATGATAACTCGTTGGTTCCTATTTGTAAGGTATGATGAAAACCAGTGAAGAGCTGCATTGGAAATACCTAGGTATGATAGTTTGGAGAGCAGCAAGTCATGATTTACGCAGTCGAAGGCTTTACTAAAGTCGAAGAGTGCCAACAAGGTTAGTTCTTTTCTATCCATAGCAAATCGTAAGTCATCCGTTATTTTAATGAGTGCAGTAGTTGTATTATGTCCCTTCCGGAACCTTGATTGGAATTCACTAATTACATCAAACTCAGAAAGGTATTTACGAAGCTGTTCGTTGATAATTTTTTCTAGCATCTTACTGAATGTGAAAAGAAGACTGATTGGCCTATAATTAGAGACAGATGCAGGGGATGAACATTTTGCAATTGGTTTTACGTGCGCCTTCTTCCACTGTGATGGAAAGACACCATTTTGAAGAGAGTAGTTATAAATGTGCTCAAGAGAAGGTAGTTTTATATGTAAACATTTGATGATGAGTGTAATGGGGATACCATCTGGGCCTCTAGCTTTAGATTTGGTTTCGTTGGCGGCTTTTACAATGTCCTCCGGATAGATATGTGAAAAATGAAAAGATTCGCGATTTGGTCGAGGGAGTGAATTATAATAATTAATGGTGTGGTTAAGTTCTGTTGGGTTTATTATACCGGCATTGGATGTAAAGTATTCATTTAAATTTTCGGCGGATACAGAATTATCAATAGTTGCTTTTTTATGTTTACCGATACCCATGGAACGCACACCGTTCCATAGGTCTGTAATGTTTTTCGAATAATTGAATAATTCATATGTGTACTTAATTTTAGAATTTCGAATAGTTTGCTTCGTTCTGTTGCGGAGTGTGCGGAAATTTTCATAGTCATTTTGGTCTTTTGTTTTAATATGACGTCTTCTAGCCGCATCTCGTTCTCTAATAAGTAGTCTAATGTCAGATGTCATCCATGGCGATGGACGGTGTTTCACCTTAACAGTTTTATGAGGAGCATGTTTATCGTACAAATCCGTTAACTGTCGTGTGAAAATTTCTACCTTCTCATCGACATTATTAGTTTCGCTATTACGTCAAGATTACTCTCTGCAGTTAATGTGTGATATGTGTTTGTGTATGGCACACATGTTAGATTACATACGTTAAGAGTATCACGTACAGATTCGCTTTCAAAGGTTTGAGTTCCAAATCGTGCATTTAAGTCTCCTGCTATAATAACATACTTGTAATGGAATAAGTGGATGTACATATCATTGACTAATAGGTCCATATATCCTACTTTAGGTGCCCTGTATATACATGAAAAAAGTAATTTGGTGCTAAGAAAAGAAACCTCTAATAAGATATATTCAGGAGTGTAGTCGTAAACAGTATCCGCCTTTCTAGGTATATTTGGGAGAATTTTACATTTAAAACAATCACGGACATACACGGCTACTCCACCACTAAGCTTAACTTTGCGATCCCTTCTAAATATGGAGTACCCTGGCAGTTCAATGGAAGAGTTAGATATGGTGGGCTTGAGAAATGTCTCACTTATAGCAATAATATCAAATTGTGTTTCGCCAAATAAGTATTTAAATTCAGAGAAGTGATCCGCATCAGTCAATGACTGCGCATTAATGTGGGCAATTTTTAGGTTTGATGGGTAGTTATTGGCAACGTTGCTAAGGATGTCAATAGCATTCGCGTCCCTGTTCATACTTGATAGGGAATATTAGTAATAGAGGTAAAAATCACCAGTACTTACAAAATAAAAAACTAAATTAAAATGATGTGTATAAAATGAATACAAGTAAATGTAATCTTGATGATGAGTGATAATTACGTAACTAGATAGAACTTAAAACTAAAGTTAAAAGATAAATCAAATTAATATGAAGAGTTATTTAACAGTGTATAATGAAATAATGTTTTACTGCGTATGTAGTTAAGCTTTTAGGTCCATTAATGGTTCTTGAGTTAGTTAAAGTTAGTTGCACTAGCGGGTAGCTATATTAGCGTCGAGATGTTAGCCAGTTGGTTCATGTCTGATACCCGGAGTCGTTCATCGCCTCGGCGTACAATGATTACACCATCTATAGTCCACACATTCTGAACGCCAAACTTTACAATTGCAGCTCGTAGGACTTGTAGTCTGCAGGCGGTAAGGTCCTCCCTTATAGTTGTCCCTGTGCCTTTGAGCACGCGTTTAGAGGTAAACATTGCCGCTCTGTTCCTGTAAGACACAAATTTAACAAGAATGGGGCGTGGTCGATCGCCTTTTCTTCCCACCCGATGAGACCTGTCTATGTCCTCTTTAGAGATTGTGATATTCATTTTTCTTGCTATATTCAAGGCAATCTCGTCGGTGTCTCCCCCGGTGGTTTCCTGTACGCCAAAAATTCTTATGTTGTTGCGCCGTTGATATTGTTCCAGTTCGTCGTCTCTTGTCTCTACTTGAGATCTTAAGTTGTTAATTTCTTCCTCTTGTTGAGCGATTTTCTCTTCAAGTTTCTCAACGTTTCTCCTGTGTTCATCTAAAGTCTCGGTGATCTTGTTCAATGCATGCTCGACGATGGTATCAACGAGACCTCCAAGAGCGTCAGGTTGTCTGAAAATCTCTGCCACGACCTCTCGTATCAGGTCCTGCACGCCCTCTCTTGTGAGTGCAGGTAACCCGTCTACAGCGGCCTCGCTGTCACGACCGCTTGTAGAGTGCGTAGTGTGAGCATTCTTTGTTAGGGTGCGTGGGACACCAGGGTGACCGCGTGAATCGTTAGGCCGACTTGGCTAACCTTCCCCCACCACCGCGCGCTCACGGCTCGCTTGCGATGCCACTATACACGTTTATAGGCGGCGATCGTTCACAGTGCGCTGTAGCAGGGTGGTAACGGGTGGGATTTTGAAAGAAGGGTTCGCTGGTTCAAACCTCCGACGATGTGTTTTTTTTTTTGGAAGTCCATTATCTGTGCCATTGTATTTTAAATAGAAACGTTAAAGGTTTTGAAGGTATTTTTGTTTATTTTTTAATAATAATTAATTAAACTCCTTTCCGGGTAAAATTACTTTATATTTTAAATAGAAACGTTAAGGTTTTGAAGTTTTTTTTATTTTATTTCCTCACGTCCGCTTTAATGAATATTATTTACCTAATATTATAATGTCCCGCTTTTAAAATTAATTAGGGTTAACTATTTCTTTGAACTGCGCGGCAGACATTATGTGATGCGCGCGCATCCGGAGACGTGGGTTAGCATGGTGCGCGCGCCACGCCAGACAGAGAGGGAAAAGGTTAGCCAAGTCGGCACGATGTCATATTAAGGGTGATCGCTCCGTGTCTCCCGCATCAGCTCTCGCGCGTCCCCTCTGGTGTTGTGGTTACCCCCTAGTTGTGGTTACGTTTCTTTCTTTCTTTGTTAGAGTGCGTGGGCCATCAGGATGTCCGTTCTGGTTCTGGCTTGATGAAGCCATCGGCGTAGCGCTGTCCTCGTTCCTACCCATAACCTCACTTGTTGTTTTATATGAATAATTGGATGAGCGAGCGAGCGTAGACGAAGCGGAAGCGAAGACTTCAATTTCACTGACCCCCCAAAAAATTTAGCTCGGGTGTTTTTTTTTTTTTTTTTTTTTTTTTTTGTTTTTTTTTTTTTTTTTTGGTTTTTCCGTCTGTTTGTTCGCTCGATTCCGGGCAAACGGCATACGCGATCTTGATGAAAATTGGACCGGACCTTCGTTTTCTCTGAACTAAGAGGTGTATTGTTTTTGGGTACAATCGAAAAAATATTTCTCATGAATATCGTACTTTTACGGTTTTTTTTAAACGATTTTTAGTTCGGTATTTTCGTGACATTTGGGCCGATTCTGACCAAACGGGTGGGGCTACAACTTCATATTTCACATGGACATTAAGGTTATGGTGATGTAGTACCTTTTGAAAGAAAAATTTGAAAAAGTTGGCCAGAATCCATAGAAATAAAGGTTTTAATATTAGTTTTTTCAATTTTTAGTGCGAATATTTTTCGTCACATTTGGCCGATTCTGACCAAACGGGTAGGGCTAACAACGTTCAGATTTCACATGGACATTAAGGTTATGGTGATGTAGTACCTTTTGAAAGAAAAAGTTGAAAAAATTAGTCAGAATCTACAGAAATAAAGATTTTAATATGAGTTTTTTTAAGTTTATAATACCAATTAGCAAATAACAATAGAAACTGACAACAATCACCTCCACAATGCATTCAAAAGCACTTGCAAAGGAAAAGTGCAAACAAACGCACAAAACGCAAAAAAAAAACTTACAAAAACGCTCGATCCATCAACTGCGGCGGACTTTAGCGTGTCCTAATATAGTTAATTACTTACAGATTTAGCCACGGCTTATGTCTCGCTCTGGTCAGACGTATATTCTCTATAGATTCGACTATAACTCACGGTAATCTTTCACTTGAAAACACACCTACTTTATATATATTCAGGACGCACAAAGAATGTGAAGGACACTTGGCAAACCATAAAAGTAATTTTAGGTAGAAAGAAACGGGATTCGGTTGATAACGTGAAACACAGTTACTTTGGTGCAAAGTTCACTGATAAAGTCACTGCCGATGGCTTTGTCGACACGTTTGTTGATGACATTACTAGTATACAACATAATTGTGGTGTCATCACTTCATTGAATGCACTGTCTACTTGCATAACCCAGCCTCAATCATTGTTCATGCCCAAGGTCAGCTCAGCTCAAATTCAGAATATTATACAAGGTTTGGACAGTTGTAAACAAGCAGGAGCAGATGGAGTACGAGTTATCGATTTAAAATATGTTGATAAACAGGTCAGCCCAATAATTGCTAAAATTACTAGGAAAACGCTAAAGTCCCGCCGCGTTGATGGATGAGCGTTTTTTTGTAAGTTTTTTTTTGCGTTTTGTGCGTTTGTTTGCACTTTGCCTTTGCAAGTGCTTTTTGAATGCATTGTGGAGGTGATTGTTGTCAAGTTTCTATTGTTATTTGTTAATTATTGGTATTATAAACTTCAAAAAACTCATATTAAAACCTTTATTTCTATGGATTCTAGCTAACTTTTTCAACTTTTTCTTTCAAAAGGTACTTCATCACCATAATCTTAATGTCCATGTGAAATATGAACGTTCTAGCCCCACCCGTTTGGTCAGAATCGGCCCAAATGTCACGAAAATATCGCACTTAAAATCGAAAAAAATCGTAAAAGTACGATATTCATGAGAAATATTTCTTCGATTGTACCCAAAAACAATACACCTCTAAGTTCAGAGAAAACGAAGGTCCGGTCAAATTTTCATCAAGATCGCATATGCCGTTTGCCCGGAATCGAGCGAACAAACAGACGGAAAAACAAAAATACAAAAAAAAAAAAAAACACCCGAGCTAAATTTTTTGGGGGGTCAGTGAAATTAAAGTCTATACTAAAAGCTTTATTTCTATGGATTCTGGCTAACTTTTTCAACTTTTTCTTTTAAAAGGTACTACATCACCATAACCTTAATGTCCATGTATAATATGAACGTTGAAGGCCCATCCGTTTGGTCAGAATTGGCCCAAATGGCACGAAAATATCGCACAAAAAGTCAAAAAACTTATAATAAAAGCTTTATTTCTATAGATTCTGGCTAACTTTTTCAACTTTTTATTTCAGAAAGCAATACATCACCATAACCTTAATGTCCATGTGAAATATGAACGTTGTAGCCCCACCCGTTTGGTCAGAATCGGCCCAAATGTCACGAAAATATCGCACTAAAAATCGAAAAAAATCGTAAAAGTACGATATTCATGAGAAATATTTCTTCGATTGTACCCAAAAACGTAGCAAGTCTAAGTTCAGAGATTTCGAAGGTCCCCTCAAATTTTTATCAAGATCGCATGTGCCGTTTGCCTGGTAGAGAGCAAACAAACAGACAGAAAAAAAAAATAAAAAATAAAAATAAATAAAAACACCCGAGCTAAATTTTTTGGGGGTCAGTGAAATTGAAGTCTTCGCTTCGCTCATCCAATAAACACACCACATTTCATTCTATTTATCAATTTGCGATTATAAGTATCGAATGTCCCTTATTGAATCGAAGTAAATATCACGCTATGTCCGCCCCTAAAATACAGTGCACTGCTTTTCTTTCGAGTAAGTACGGTTGCCTTCATCGCAGGCGTTCTCTATTTCGAAGATAAAGGGCAACGTTTTTACGTATGATAGTAGAAGCTGTTTAGCATTTTATAAACGGAAACGGGAAAGTGAGCGAATAGTCTAGTGCGCGAATAGTCTGGTGCGCGAATAATCTAATGCGCGAATTGCTAAGTGAGCGATTGGTTTGTGCTTTAGCGAATGATCTAGTGCGCGAATGTTACGGTGAGCGAATGCTTCAGAGCGACAGTAGTCTAGTGCGCGAATAATCCAATGAGCGAATAGTCTAATGCGCGAATGGACAGTGAGCGAATATTTAAGTGCGCGAATGTTATAGTGCGCTTTTCGCTCACTAGAACGTTCGCGCACTTAAATGTTCGCTCACTTTCTATAGAGCCTACAATGATTGAACGTTCCATTGAAATTCTAGAACTTAGTGAGACCAAGTGGATGGGGAAAGGGGAAAAGGATTTACGAGGTGGTTACAAGTTGATGTGGTCAGGAGGTACTGAAGGAAAAAATGGAGTTGGAGTCATTGCCAGCCCAAGATATAGAGAATATTGTAGACATAGTGTTGGGGTTTGTGAGCACACATATCTTTCATTACTATGTTCTTTGTATCAACAAACGTCTAACTTCTTTGACTCTACTGTTTGTTTACATTGAAGACATTCTTTTATTTTTTAATTGTTACAACACCACCTTCATTTCAGACCAGTTGAAAGATTTCATTTCTCCAATCATTGAATGACATTTTATCATAAACTGCATTACTAAAGTGTCTTATTTGTATATCTACTTTATTTCAGCAATGTGGGCCAGTCCTGTGGAACAGTCTACACTATCCAGAATGATGCAAAATAAATATTCGTTGTGAATTTAAAGTGGTCCTCCGCATCACCACTCATGGATCCAACACATAGCATATACAAGTGACAGAATTACACAAGTGGAAATGGTAATAAATCAAGAACAATTAAATGTCATTCAAGTGTTTGCACCCCCAAACCGGTAGAACTACTGAGGATAAGGACAAGTTTAACGATTAATTAGAAGCGAGCATTGAAGGAAATTGCGTTATCGTCGTTCGTGATTTCAATGCCATGGTTGGAAAGAATTGAAAGGGTTACAAATAAGTCTTAGGTCCACATCGCTGTGGAAAGAGGAATGCAGATAGAATGAAGATGTTGGAATTGTGTGCACGAAACTCTTTGAAAGTGGTAAAAAGCTGGTTTGAGAAGAAGAGATGAAAGCATAAGATAACTAGAAATTGATATGGAGACAATGAAACAATAATATACGAATCCATTATAGCTTATATGTGTGTGGGGTAAGGAATATAATAGAGGTTAGAAGACGTGTAGGCAGTACCATCAGTAGCATTGAATAGTGACCACAGATTGCTGGTAGCTAAAATTCTCAGGCATAACAGAAGATCAAAGAAGACACGAATAAAGGTGTAGAAGATACAAAGAAAAGAAGAAAGAGAAAAGTTTAGGCAAAGGATACGAGAAATGTTGCCATGTGTGGACATTCAAGAGCCTGGTTGCTTAGACAAACCATTCGGGGGTTTAGTGATAGAGGCGTGAATTTTGGATAATTTACTCAAAAAAACGTGCTGAGCAATTTGCCAGGTGGTCTCAATCGATTTTTTACCCCGTTCAGGGGTGACCATGGAGCAAAGTTAGGGGTAGACATTATTTTCAAATAGACTAGGGGTGAGCCTTATAGAAGTAAAAGGGTGGTATTTAAAACAATTTGTTTAAATATTTATTCAATTTAATTATTTAAATCTAAAAAATGTATTATTTTTAACAGGGGTGTCCAGAATTGTTATTTCGAAAATTCGTTCAAAATGCTAGTACCTAAGTAGGCCTATAGCTTGTGATGATTCATCTTTCGGGATAAGTGATAGAAGCGTGAATTTTGGATCATTTACTCAGAAAAATGCAATGAATCATTTGCCGGTGGGTCCGCATCCAAAAATTTTCCCGTTCAGGGGTGACCATGGAGCAAAGTTAGGGGTTGACATTATTTTCAAATGGACTAGGGTCGAGCCTAATAGAAGTAAAAGTCTGGTATTTAAACATTTTGTTTAAATATTTATTCAATTTAATTATTTAAATCTAAAAAATATATTATTTTTAACAGGGGTGTCCAGAATTGTTATTTCGAAATTCGTTCAAAATGCTAGTACCTAAGTAGGCCTATAGCTTGTGATGATTCATCTTTCGGGGATAAGTGATAGAAGCGTGAATTTTGGATCATTTACTCAGAAAATGCAAAAAAATCATTTGCAGGTGGGTCCGCATCGAAAATTTTCCCGTTCAGGGTGACCATGGTGCAAAGTTAGGGGTAGACATTATTTTCAAATAGACTAGGGGTGAGCCTTATAGAAGTAAAAGAGTGGTATTTAAACATTTCGTTCAAGTATTTATTCAATTTAATTATTTAAATCTAAAAAATGTATTATTTTAAACAGGGGTGTCCAGAATTGTTATTTCGAAAATTCGTTCAAAATGCTAGTACCTAAGTAGGCCTATAGCTTGTGATGATTCATCTTTCGGGGATAAGTGATAGAAGCGTGAATTTTGGATCATTTACTCAAAAAAATGCAATGAATCATTTGCCGGTGGGTCCGCATCGAAAAATGTTCCCGTTCAGGGGTGACCATGGTGCAAAGTTAGGGGTAGACATTATTTTCAAATAGACTAGGGGTGAGCCTTATAGAAGTAAAAGGTGGTATTTAAACATTTCGTTCAAGTATTTATTCAATTTAATTATTTAAATCTAAAAAATGTATTATTTTTAACGGGGGTGTCCAGAATTGTTACATTTGCCCATATTTCTAAAATACGTTTCAAATGCTAGGAAGCATAGCTTGTGATGACTCATTTGAAAGGAATTTAAACACTGAACACGAATTTCATACATAGTCAAAAGTCAAGGTCACCGGGGTCAATCAGGGTCACGACCTTTGAAATTTATTTATTATTTTGTGTAAAATCCTCGGCCACAGACGCAAGTCACGGTTTGATTCCGACAATCAGAAACCAAACTCGAGTCTACCAAATGTCGAAATTGTTTCTTTATGGACGGAATCAGATAATTCAAAATCACGCAGAAGTCGAGTCCAGTCTAGTCTCACACCCCTGTTTGTGTGGCACATCTTTGTAACAGCTTTTGATAGGAGACAAAGAACAGCGCGCTTTCAATTTCAGAGGCCAAACAATAGGTGTCTGAAGAGCAGTATATCCCTGTACCTATAAACTCCTATATAAGACCATAAAGATTAGACTAACTTACACAATTGATTACACAATCGTGGTCAGCATACATTTTGATTCAAATTGAGTGGCCACAACCTATGGTGGTGCAATTAACAGTATATTGGAAAACTCACGACCCAGAAAAAAAGTTTGTACAACCCTGAATATAGAATTGATCTTTTAATGTACATATATTATCCTGGACGAACGATTTAGGTAAAAAGTACCAAAATATACACTTTTATATGGTCTGTTCATGGTGATTGGACAACAAAATAATAAATAAATTTCAAAGGTCGTGACCCTGATTGACCCCGGTGACCTTGACTTTTGATTATGTATGAAATTCGTGTTCAGTGTTTAAATTCCTTTCAAATGAGTCATCACAAGCTATGCTTCCTAGCATTTTGAACGTATTTTAGAAATAAGGGCAAAAGTAACAATTTTGAACACCCCTGTTAAAAATAATAAATTTTTTAGATTTAAATCACTAAATTGAATTAATATTTAACAAAAATGTTTAAATACCAAACCCCTTTTAATTTTATTAGGCTCACCCCTAGTCTATTTGAAATAATGTATACCCCTAACTTTGCACCATGGTCACCCCTGAACGGGTACATTTTTCGATGCGGACCCACCGGCAAATGATTCATTGCATTTTTGTGAGTAAATGATCCAAAATTCACGCTTCTATCACTTATCCCCGAAAGATGAATCATCACAAGCTATAGGCCTACTTAGGTCCTAGCATTTGGAACGATTTTTCGAAATAACATTTCTGGACACCCCTGTTATAAATAAAACATTTTTTAAGATTTAAATAATTAAATTGAAAAAATACTTAAACAAAATGTGCAAATACCACAATTTTACTTCTATTACGGCTCACCCCTAGACCATTTGAAAATAATGTCAACCCCTAAATTTGCACCATGGTCACCCCTGAACGGGGGAAAAAATCGATTGGGACCACCTGGCAAATTACTAAGCACGTTTTTCTGAGTAAATGATCCAAAAATTTACGCCTCTATCACTAAACCCCGAACTTAAGCCTGTTTGGTATCTAAGGAGCCGAGCTACAAGGGATCGAAGAAAAATGGCAAGGCTTTAAGACTGCGTTTGTTACTAGTGCAGAGGAAGTATGCGGAAGAGCAACGGGGAGAAGGAAAGAGAAGGAAACACCATGGTGGAATGAAATTGTCAAAGAAGCGGTGCGTGATAAGAGACTGGCGTGGAGAGAAGACCAAGAACTACCTAAACAGAGGAAAAAGACATAAAATATGTTGTGAACGGTAAAGCAAATAGTGATTAGAGAAAAAGAAAAGAACATGGAGGAGTTCGGGGATTGATTGGAGGAAGATTTTCATAGAAATAAAAAAATGTACAAAATTATGAAGGAGAAAAGGCGGAGAGTTTAAGAAGAACATTTCCTACGAAAAGAAGATGGAAACGTTACAAACGACTCACATCAGAAGAAATCAATCGAAAAACTATTTTGAGAGTTTGCTATAAACTTAGACGATGTAAGGAAAGAAAGACTAGAAGATAGGCCTAGTGAAACATGAGTAGACGAAAAAGAAGATGAAGAAGAAGAAGAAGAAGAAGAGCTCTTAGAAGCGGAAGTTAAATTGGCACTGTATGAGATGAAAAACAAGAAGGCACCCGGGGTGAATGAAGTAGTTGCCGATTACATAATTAAAGAAGCAGGAAAAGGATGGGAATTCTAGAGTTTCTGTGTTGACAGCAGCCTGGAGAGAGAAAAAGATTCCAAAGGATTGGGAAAAGTGTATTATATTGTACAAATATATAAAAAAGGTGTTAACAGTGTGGTAGAGGTGTGACCCTACTTTGACATTGTGCCAAGCTACATGAAAAAGTGCTAGATAAGTGAATGAAAGAAAAGGTGAAAAGAGGCTTGAGGGAGGAGCTAAATGGTTTCAGAAGTGGACGGTCAACCGTGGACATGATTTTCTCAATAAGACAACTGATGGAAAGAGAAAGGGAAAAAGGGAAAATGGGGAGGAGGTAAGGATGGTTTTTTCTGGATCTTACAAAGGCCAATGATAGAATGCCCAGAGAAAAAGTTTGGGAATGCCCCCGGAAAAGAAAGATTGGTATAAGATTGGTGGAAAGAGTACAGAGTATGTATGTGAACAATGTGATTTGCGTGAAAAATAGGGAGGGTAGAACGAACTGGTTTGCAATAAAGACAGGTTTTAGAATGGGAGCGTATTGTCACCGATGCTTTTCAATATAGTCTTAAGATATAGTCCTTGACGAGATTGAGGAAAGTGGATAAAGATAGGCCGGAGTCGTCCAGAACCTTCATTTATATGCTATTGATATACACATTTGGGGGAAATCATGGGAAGAGTTACAACACAACGTGGAGAACTGGAATAAATGTACGGAAGAATTTGGACTTGAGATAAGCATTGCCCAGAGTGAAGTGATGCTTATGGGGAAGAAGAAGAGGTCTGCAAATAGGACAAATATTATACATAGAGAAATGGAACTAGAAGAGACACAGATGTTTAAATACCTGGGTAGCATAATCTCAGCTGATGGCAAAATAGACGAGGAGAGTGCAAAGCGTACTGGTATCGCAGAGAGTTTCTGCCAGATAGTGAGGAAACTGCTTTGGAAAAAAGGCGCCAAAATGATGCAAACTTTTAATTAACGAATAATATTTTGTACCGGTACTCACATATGGTGCAGTGACATGGCCAGTTCGGGGTAAAGAAGAAAGACTAATTCTAGATGCGGAAATTAAGTTTTTAAGGAGTTTAATGGAGTAACAAAGATAGAATAATTGAGGAGAACTAAGATAAGGAAAGAACTAGGAATAGCGTTTAAACTTTTACCTCGGGAAATAAAGGCTGAGGTGGTTTGGACACATGAAGAGGATGCATAATGACAGAATTCCGAAGATGAAGTATGAACAAGGTGCAGGAAACAAACAGAGAAAAAGAGGGAGGCCCAGGCTGAGATGGGAAGAAATTATAGCAATGGATTTGAAAATAAGAAATGCAGCTTGGGAAAGGGTTAACCAGAAAAGACGTTAGGAAGAACTAAAAAATGGCAAAAACTGGTGGAGGTCCCTGAGGAAGAAGACAGTGAAGAGGAAGAAAGTAAAGTAGATGATGCCGAGGAAGAAAAAGATGATGTGAGAGAAGCGTCAGCATGGCTTCGATAAGCCCGAGGAGCCAAGAATGTGGTGGACTTCGCTTCTTTTATCTCCTTCTGCGATCGGTAGGGGTAGGGGAATACCCTGGACAATACCTCGGTAAAAATTGATAAAAAAATACCAGCTGACTTAAAAATTCTTAGAAAATAAAATTGTGCAAAATTCCCCCTGTGACAATTTCAAGAAAAGCTGAACCATTTACGTTGAATACTGTGCTAGGTGTATAGTTGCAGTTGTAGAAAGGTTCAAAATACTGTGGTTTGATGGTCTAGTATCACTAGGTTTCAATTACATTCACTTTTGCTAAGTTGCATCTTAGGGAAATATATAGTGGTATTCACCCGCCAACTAAAAAAATATTAAATTAAGGCTTTGTAATTATGAATTAACAGAGTAACAGAAAAATATTGGGTTCCCCTTACCCGGAAAAAATTGCTGAACTCGGAAATTTTCAAGCTAATCGGCATAAATCTCCGATAAGAAATAACATAGGTACATTCTTAATGTCCATGTAGTGCCTGGGTGGCAGGGGTTGTGAGTAAGGGATGTTATTAATGGTGTTTGGTTTGTTGTGTTCAGCATAATTATAATGTTATAATTATTATCTGTTTAATAGCGTTTTTGGTCGGTGTTTAGGTTACAGTGGTCTTAAAGTAAGTCACTTGAGTCTTTGGAAGTAGTGAGATTTGGTTAGGAGTTTATGTTTGAATTGTCTGTGTAGCATTGCGTGTAATTATGTTGAGATATGGTTTGTTTAGTAATACTGCAAGATGAACAATGCTAATTGGTGTCATTGTAAGTGTTGTCATAACATGTATGTTGACATGTTTATTCATGTGTCTCATATGGGCAAGATTGTAATATATTATGGTTGATTGTATATGGGATGTTTAATGATATTAGCATCAGGAAGTGAGGTTAATTAATGTTTGTGGAAGTGTTCATAACATGTGTGTTGACTTGTTTATTATGGCATGCCTTACACGGACATGATTTGTTATGTATTGGGTATTGTGGTTAGTCGAATATGGGATGTTTGATAATACCAGCACTAGGTGGTGAGGTTATTTGATGTCATGGTAGGGTAATCATGACATGTTGTGTTGACATGTTTACTATGGGGTGGCGTATATGGGCAAGAGTAATAACACTGGAGTCAGGAAGCTGGGTGATTGGGGTTATGGCAGGCCAAGTAAGGTTTATCCTAATTGACGGAGTTGATTGTTGTAATGGTAAATAATTGCAATGAGAGGATGGTGTTGTGGACTTGTGGATTGATGTGGGGAGTGGAGAAGTGAGTGGAGAAGAGTGATGGTGAACAGTGGAGTAGAGTGTGGCAGTTCGTCTGAGGACATGCAAGGAGGTGCAATGTAGTGGAAGCGAGTCGAGTGTGGAGTTTGTTTTGGAACAAGCAAGGAGGTGCAATGTAGTGGAAGCGAGTATAGTGGGAGAAACGGCTTTTAGCCAGGGTGTAACATGAAGCAATTACATGGAATTTGTAAGTACTGAGCAGTTGTTTGTACAGTTGTAAATAAAAGTGTTGAAAGGCACTAGGCAGCTCTGTTGTCACTTAGCACCTCCAGACATACTTCCCAGACACCCTTGAAAGAACCCTGAGCTCATGCTTGGGCATTACATCCCGTAACCTTGGAGGATTTTAGTCAAAACTATATTGGCAATCATTGACTTACTAAAGCCACCGTTTCTGTAAATCCTCTTTGTTTTATTTTTGTTATTTGGGCAAGTAGTTCGGTTTAAATTTTATGCTGCTCTAGATTGTATGGTAAAAAATAATGTATGGAGGTAATAGCCCCTTCAAGGAGGCAAACATGGGTAAATTGTTCGAAAAATTGGGAAATGGAATGCCCAAGGGCTGTAAGAAGTCATCAAACCCACACTATAGCTTAGATCGAGGAGATTTTCGAAAACACTTCATTCAGGTTTACTGGTGGTTGGTATCGTTTTGTCGACCAACCCTTATCATAGTCCACTGTTAAACGGAAGTAGAATGTATAACATACATTTTACACACTCTCATGAGTTTGTCGAATCCAGACATCGAAGCTACGAGCCTTTGAATTTGAGCATGCGCCAACTACCCACTAAGCTTACTTAAAATTTGAGAAAAATCTTGTTCAGTTCAACATTCGACAGGGCTTTAATTTGATGAATTGCAATTTAGACGACTCCATTGGAAACGCAAAGTACCAACACCCAACACAAGCAGAAAATGTCAAGATCTGTTAAACGTTATATGTACAAAATAAATGTACCAGCCTACATGGTCGGCTCATTAGGACGTTATAATATGATTCGTCACGGTGTATACGTCATTAGGGAACCAGAACGATTCAATTTTCTGACTAATTTGTCCAAGTTCTGATGTACACACCCACATTGTGCCCAGTGACAAGCTTAGGCACTAGGATGGGTCTAGGGTCTACGTCACTCGGGAACCACAGGCCAGTCAATCACCGTTTTAAACCCTTTATGAGCCAACCTGTGTAGGCTAGTATATTTTATCGATTTTGGGTAAATGGGTAATCTTACTTGGAGTTCCAGAATATCTTCGTCGAGACGACGTAGGAACTGCGCTTCCACGCCCGACGCTGGAGGATGCGACCCAGCTCGATCTCGGCCCTTGGTCCAGAGTGGGCCTCTGAGAGGTCGAAGAGATTGATGCCGCTCTCGTAGGCCAATAGCAGCACAGCCTCCGCCTGCTCTTCGCTCACCCCACCGGCGAAGGTCACCCATGTGCCTGGAAGGTGTAAGGGAACCTCTAACAGTACAGCACATATTGTAGTTGTCCTATTTTCTACAAAGAATTCGAAGGAATATATTGTTCATCCGGGCTACTAGTTAAGAATTTACAGAGAAACAGAAAAATATTAGGTCCACCAAGACCCCAAAAATGGTCAAACATGGTATTTTTGTAGTTAGGTTAATAGGTTTTATCGGCAAAATCTCAGGTAAGAAATAACACAGGGACGATCTTTATATTTCGTGAGTCCAGTAGCGTAACTACCGCCTGGTCAGCTTGGGGCCTTAAGTGAATTCGTCGCTGTTCGATTAAAGGTATTTTGCCATGTGCAAATTAGGAAGGACG
Source organism: Sweltsa coloradensis (assembly GCA_024449915.1). Taxonomy (NCBI): domain Eukaryota; kingdom Metazoa; phylum Arthropoda; class Insecta; order Plecoptera; family Chloroperlidae; genus Sweltsa; species Sweltsa coloradensis. The sequence continues at coordinate 26,757 of JAMZAV010005095.1, forward strand.
TGAAAAGTAAACGATCACACGGTTGCAGGCCAATTAGAACCAGACGTTAACGCGACCAAGAACAATGGCTTAATGTTAGGAACAGAACTATGAGACCCCGTTTATATCACTCGCGTTCGACGCAAGTTGGTGGATTACGCGTACGCGGGTAATATTCGTCGTGTAAACGGACGTGGGTTGCAATGCAACGACGGTTGAGTTTTACGTGCTAATTTCAACCTGGTTTCTACTCGCGTCCCAAGCCCCGTTCCAACCCGCGTCGGACGCGAGTTATATATACGGGGTTTCATGATAAAGGAAGCGGTTATTAGTGGAATTAATTCTAGAGTTCAGAGAAGAATTCAATAGAGTGAAAAGACTCTATAGAGAAGGTTAAAAGTGCGATCTATGTGCACTGCTCCGCACATAATTTGATTCTTGTATTAACGATCCTGTGAACGGAATACCCAAAATATCGTCATTTTTTATAATGTTGAAGCAAAAAGTGATTTTTTCCAAACAGAGTTCAATTAAGTGCCCATGCCATCAAAGAATGATTCATTGTTGGCCATATATAAGATAAAACGTGAGGTAATTCCTTAGTGCCTAATCATGTACTGCAAATTAAAAGTTTCAATACCTGCTCGAACTTTTAATTCCCGTACTGCCTAAGATTGGTATCGTATTGTCTGAATGGGTAAAAGTGGGAGTGACTGTCCCATACTGCCTAAAGTTCCCCCTCCCCTGTGTTGTGACTGTACTGCCTAAACGACAGGTCCTTGTTCATTGATACACTGCAGTCTATTGGGGCGCGTTAATTATGATGTAATGTTTCCACCTTGAATCTACCGGACCCCACCCACCTCTCAGTCGATCTCTCTCTCTCACTATGTACTTACATCCGTGATGATGTGAAAAGTAAAATTCTTTCTAAATCACCCAACGAGTATTGTTCCCGGCCGGAATACATGATAATTTGGAAATTAAAATTTCAAATCACTCAATACTTATAGCAGTTGTCTACCATCCTCCGAAAATTGGGTTTTCACAGACTTTGAAAGTTCACTCTTACAATTCATTCCTCATTATGAGCACGTTATTGTAATGGGTGACTTTAATACCAACCTACTAGCTGTTAATCACACAGATACAAAGCAACTAACTACCATATTCGAATCATGCAACCTAACTATATTACCGCTAGAACCAACCCATCATACCTCCACCTCGCATACATGGATTGACCTCATAATGACGTCAAACCGTGACAAAGTCCTAAATCACGGTCAACTCTGTACCAGGCATATCAGCCCACGACTTATTATATTTACAATATTCAATTCGTACGCCGAAACAAAAACCAAAACTTATTTTATTTATTTATTTATTTAACGTCCATCCTATTCAGTTATAAAAACTGATAATATATAAAAATAATAATAATATAAAAACATGACGAGCACTAAAACTCATAGATGATGACGAATTTAGAACCGATTCTATTTCTTTACCTTGGGACACATTAATCAACCTGCCCACAATTGACGAAAAGCTTTCAGCATTTAATTATATGATTATTAACCTGTATGATGAACACGCACCATTAAAAGTCGTCAGAGTCACTAAACCACCTTCGCCATGGCTCAATGCTGAGATCAGAAACCAAATGGCCAGGAGGGACGCGGCATTCAACAAATTCAAATCAAGCCATGACCCTGAGCATGAAAATGAATACCGACGCTTAAGAAACAAAACTAATCAAATGATAAGGACAGCAAAACGGCGTCACACCTATACCTTACTGGACCCAAATATGCATATGAAAAAAACATGGCAACACCTGTCCCATATGGGCATAGGCAACCAAAAAGAGGACGAGGCTCTTATCGAAATTCCCCTGGACAACCTTAACAATTATTTTACTACTTCGCCCACAAACATTAACCCCGTTCTAAAAGATGAGCATAAAAGATCAATCTTCTACACCAACGTATGATCAATTTTATTCCAACACGTGACACTAAAAATGGCAATAAACGCAATTAAACGAATAAAATCGAATGCTGAAGGCGTATATCTAATCCCCATAAAACTGATTCAATACATGATCAATCTGTCTCCAATTTTAATCGAACCTATTACTTATCTCTTTAACTTCTCACTAACACATCACTCTTATCCTGACATCTGGAAACAGGCACTTGTTCGTCCTCTACCAAAGAAACCAAATCCCAGCACTGTTCGTGACTACCGTCCAATCAGTATCCTACCATCTCTCTCTAAGGCGCTCGAGTATATTGTTCACACTCAAATAACTGATTTTCTAACAGAAAACAATAAACTAGACCAGTACCAATCAGGATTCCGTTCCAGTCATAGTACGTGCACAGCGCTTATCAAAGTAACTGACGATATACGAACAAAAATGGACAGTCGACAACTTACACTTCTGACTTTACTTGACTTTAGCAAAGCTTTTGACTCAGTTGACTTTGACATACTAATGACTAAACTTGAATCTATAAACTTCTCCCGCCCAACTCTTCTGTGGATGCATTCTTACCTCAGTGGAAGACAGCAATGTATAGTATCGGGTGATAACAAATCTGAATGGATGCCACTTAAGACTGGGGTGCCTCAAGGCAGTGTACTAGGGCCATTATTATTCTCACTCTTTATTAATGACATATCGAAATCGCTCAAATATTGTTATCACCATCTTTACGCCGACGACCTTCAAATTTATCTTCATTCCTCCCCTCTTGCAATTAACCAAGCAATTCAAATGATGAACGAGGATTTGCAATCTTTACATACCTGGGCGATCAAAAATTGTTTGACTATAAATCCCATAAAATCCCAATCTATGATTCTAGGTTATCACAAACTGCTAGCAAAAATAGACCGCACAAAAATCAACCCCGTTACCTTAAACGGCACGACTATACCTTTTCAGCGTCATTTTAGAAAATTGGGACTCTTTATGACAGATGACATGACCTGGACGGAACTTATCAAACACGTGTGTCAGAAAACCTACGCATCTTTACACTTTTTAAACCGTTTAAAAAACTTCCTCACAACAAAATTAAAAACAAAGCTCGTACAAAGCCTCGTCATGCCTCATTTTGATTATTGCGACGTTGTGTACAATGACCTAACTGAGGACCTCTCTATTCGTCTTCAGAGAGCTAAAAATGCCTGTGTTCGTTTCATCTTTGGTACCAAAAAATATGATCATATTACCCCTGGATTAAAAAATCTTGAATGGATTCGTCTAAATGACCGTAGAAATCTACACTCGATTTGCCTTGTTCATCGTCTGCTCTCAACATCAACACCTTCGTATCTAGCATCTAATTTTCAATACTTATTCTCAAACCATACCTTCAACACTAGATCTAGATCAGGTACTCAGTTAACATTTCCAACCCATAGAACCAATCTTCTTGACCCCTCTTTTACAATAAACGCTATTCGAGTCTGGAATTCTCTCCCAACCAGTATCAGGAATGTTTACGGAATTAGTTACGACACTTCCAAGCGTAAAGTATACCAACAAGACTTGAGTAATTGGATGAGCGAAGCGAAGACTTCAATTTCACTGACCCCCAAAAAATTTAGCTCGTGTGTTTTTTTTTTTTTTTTTTTTGTTTTTTTTTTTGTCTGTTTGTTAACTCTCTACCAGGCAAACGGCATATCCGATCTTGATGAAAATTTGACAGGACCTTCGAAATCTCTGAACTTAGAGGTGTATTGTTTTTGGGTACAATCGAAGAAATATTTCTCATGAATATCGTACATTTACGATTTTTTTCGATTTTTAGTGCGATATTTTCGTGACATTTGGGTTAATTCTGACCAAACGGGTGGGGCTACAACGTTCATATTATACATGGACATTAAGGTTATGGTGATGTAGTACCTTTTAAAAGAAAAAGTTGAAAAAGTTAGCCAGAATCCATAGAAATAAAGCTTTTAATATAATTTTTTTGATTTTTTGTGCGATATTTTCGTGCCATTTGGGCCAATTCTGACCAAACTGGTGGGGCTACAACGTTCATATTACACATGGACATTAAGGTTATGGTGATGTAGTACCTTTTAAAAGAAAAAGTTTAAATAGTTAGCCAAAATCTATAGAAATAAAGCTTTTAATATAAGTTTTTTACGGAAAATAATACCAATTGACAGGTAACAAAAGAAACTTGACAACAATCAGCTACAATGCGTAGGCAGCAAAACAAAGAACTTGCAAAAGTAAAGATATCCCATGCAAACTAAACATTTTTAAAAGCTCATCCATCAACGCGGCGGGACTTTAGCGTTTTCCTAGTATTATCCACATTAAATGTTTCACAGACTGGCAGGGATTTACCGATCTCAACCTCATTGACGCAATTCTGCTGAACACGACGCGCATTGGTCACGGTTACGCCCTCACTAAACACCCCTTGGCCATGAAACTGGTGAAAGAGAGGGGCATCGCCATTGAAGTCAGCCCGTTGTCCAACCAGGTATGATCAACTTCACTCTTCATCATTCATCCCTCTTAAAAAACCTGGGCAAGTTCCCACAAGAAATATAAATAAATATTCACACATCCCATGCAGGTTCTGCTACTAGTCGCCGACCTCCGCAACCACCCCGCAGCCGCCCTCCTTGCCGACAACTACCCCGTGGTGATTGGCAGCGACGACCCCTCGTTCTGGGGGTCCAAGGGTCTCAGCTATGACTTCTACGCCGCCTTCATGGGCCTCTGTGGGGTCCACGCCGACCTCCGCGCGCTCAAGAAACTTGCCATCAACTCAATAAGGTATTAACACAATTTCCAGGATCAGTTTCAACCAATAATTATCAAGGATTATAAGATTACTGAGTTTTTGCCATCTGAGTTTTACCGAAACTCGGAATGTGTAAGGACATTAATTGGAGGACATTGTCATACAAGATCAGTAGTCCAATTTGAGGGTCCCAAAATAAATCTATGGGCTTAGCTTACATTAAAAATAGTTATTATAACAATGTAAGCACGACATTGTGGTGTGCATCCAGCCCTTGATATCCGTCCGTGGTGGCTCATATGCGTATTTATGTGTTTAATTATTGCAGTCCACAGACACGTACATTGTACATAATATAATATATGGGACATAGAATACATAATTGGATGAGCGAAGCGAAGACTTCAATTTCACTGACCCCCAAAAAATTTAGCTCGGGTGTTTTTTTTTTTGTATTTTTTTTGTTTGTTTTTTTGTCTGTTTGTTAACTCTCTACCAGGCAAACGGCATATCCGATCTTGATAAAAATTTGACAGGACCTTCGAAATCTCTGAACTTAGAAGTGTATTGTTTTTGGGTACAATCGAAGAAATATTTCTCATGAATATCGTACTTTTACGATTTTTTTCGATTTTTAGTGCGATATTTTCGTGACATTTGGGTTAATTCTGACCAAACGGGTGGGGCTACAACGTTCATATTATACATGGACATTAAGGTTATGGTGATGTAGTACCTTTTGAAAGAAAAAGTTGAAAAAGTTAGCCAGAATCCATAGAAATGAAGCTTTTAATATAACTTTTTTGATTTTTTGTGCGATATTTTCGTGCTATTTGGGCCAATTCTGACCAAACTGGTGGGGCTACAACGTTCATATTATACATGGACATTAAGGTTATGGTGATGTAGTACCTTTTAAAAGAAAAAGTTTAAATAGTTAGTCAAAATCTATAGAAATAAAGCTTTTAATATAAGTTTTTTACGGAAAATAATACCAATTGACAGGTAACAAAAGAAACTTGACAACAATCAGCTACAATGCGTAGGCAGCAAAACAAAGAACTTGCAAAAGTAAAGATATCCCATGCAAACTAAACATTTTTAAAAGCTCATCCATCAACGCGGCGGGACTTTAGCGTTTTCCTAGTTATAATTAATTAGCAGCTATAAACATCAGCCGCTACAGCCTTTGTCAATGATTGAGTAATGCATACCACAACCTGCTCCTGCTCACTTGTATTTCTGCACACAATGGCTAAAGCCATATTAATTGTGTACTTTTGTGTGAATGGATGAATGAATGTTTCAACTATTGTAGATTTACATAAAAAGATTTAATGCCACAATTTGCATAACATTACCATATCCCTAGAAAATTTTAACTTTGCAATATAATGTTACTCCTAATGTATTATTTCATAATTTAGTTTGTTTTAGTTATTTTAGTATGATGTTAACACTATTTTTATTAAATTGCACATTTAACTTGTGTGATCATAGTATTTTTTTAAAAAAATCATTATTTTATATAATCCTGTAATGTCGTGATTTGTTGTAATTAGGAAGTGGTTGGATGGAAGAGAAGGTTTAACAGGCCTTAATCCCGCCATCAATAAAGACGACAATCAAATCAAATCATATTAAATCAAATCAAATCAAATCAAATAATAATAATAATAATAATAATAATAATAATAATAATAATAATAATAATAATAATAATAATAAAAATAATAATAATAATAATAATAATAATAATAATAATAATAATAATAATAATAATAATAATAATAAGTTGTCTTTATTTCTCAAGGAAAAGGGCGAATGTTAAGCCTGAGGCTTCTCTTACAATTTACCTTTTTCTAAAATTAGTTCTAATACTTAATACTAATACGAACTAATCTAAACAATCTAAACAATGCTTCTTTAACAGTCATCAATATTTTCTAAAATATTATGGTTCTAATTATTATTTATTTATTTTATTTTATTGTTTATCCTTGTTGTTATTACAACAAGAAAAGGCGTCGACACTAGTAAATATTTTACTAAAACACTTGATATCTTTGTAGAAATCTTGTGCCGCGAAGAGCCTTGTAAAGCACGTGAAACCAAAGATTAACATGGCACTTGTAGTTGGTTCTCCCATAAGTACTCCTTACACATGGAAGGGAAATGACTTACTGGGCAGTCTTTGAGGGCGGGCGGCAGGTCGTTCCATGGGTTAACAACCCGGAAAGAAAAAGCACGTCGGCCGAGCACTCCTTTGGCCGGAAGGGGTTGGAGGCGGGGGTGCCTACTATCGTCGCCTCTCAACACGCGGCCCTGGATGATGCGCGCGCACACGTTAAAATCAGTGGCGCCACTGAGGCATCTTTTAAAAAACACCAGATCGGTGTATTGCAGGTGCATGGACATTGGCATAACCTGCTTCTGGTCACAGGGTGGGGGGAGGTTACGGCCATGTATGAAATGCAATGCCCTTCTCTGCACCCTCTCAAGTTTGGTAGTGTTCTCAATGGTGGTTGGGTGCCAGGCGGGGAGGCCGAAAGTCATGGTGGGTTTAACTAGCGACAGGTAGGCCATCCTCTTGACGCGCGGCGTGCACCCGTGCAGGTTGCGGGCCGCGAAACCCAGCACCTGCGCCGCCTTTGCCCGCACGATATCGGTGTGAACGTTCCATCGGAGGTCGCTTGTGATGTGAATGCCGAGGAGGCGCTGCTTGTCGACGTACTCGAGTGGGACACCATCTATGGTGTACAGGAAGTATAGAGGGGTGCGCGCGCGCGTGATGTCCATCATCTTGCACTTGAGGGCGTTGAGTGACATGCCATTGTTGTCGCACCAAATCTGAATGTCGTCTAGGTCTGCTTGAAGGGCGTCTGCATCCTCTTGGGTGACCACGATGCAGTACAGTGTGACGTCGTCAGCGTACTGGAGCATTTGGATCCTTGCCGAGGTAGGGAGGTCGGCTACGAAGACGTTAAATAGCAGGGGGCCAAGCACACTTCCCTGGATGACGCCCGAGGGCACATCCCGGAATTCTGAGCGCTCGCCGTTGAAATGGACAAACTGCGTGCGGCCGACAAGGAAACTCTCGAACCACCTTAGCAAATTGCCCTTAATGCCATAATGCTCGAGCTTGGATAGTAGACGCAAATGCGGCACCTTATCAAATGCTTTATACCAATCGAGAAAAACACAGTGAATGTGCGCTCCGCTATGCTCATCCAGCACCGCCGTCCATGCATCAATGGCGCCGGCGAGAAGAGTGGTGCAAGAACGGCGCTGTCGAAAGCCGTGCTGAGCCGCAGGGATGACGTTTTGGCTCTCGAGGAACTCGCTCGTCCGGTCTCGCACAAAACGTTCCATCGTCTTACCGACCAGTGAGGTGATGCTGATTGGCCGGTAGTTCTTTATGTCTCTCTTGTCGCCGTCTTTGTAGATCGGTGCCACAGACGCCGTTTTCCATTCTGTTGGAATGCCCTGTTCAAGTGCCATGTTGAAGAGGTGGGCAAGTGAGTCGCAGAGAGCGTTAGCGGAATTTTTTAGCAAGATTGCAGGAACGCCGTCTGGGCCCGCTGCGGTATTAGCCTTGGTCCCGCGGAGAAGCTTTTTTATGTCGGCGGGCAAGCAAGTCAGTTCGCTCATGGTGGGCTGCTCTGAAAGCTGGGTGGCTGGCGCGTTTCCCTGGTGGACGGGGAAAATGTTGTCTGCCCGCGAAAAATTGCTTTGGAATGCCTCACTGAAACAGGCTGCCACCTCCTTGGGGTCTGACACGGTTCTTCCCCCTACCTTGAAACTCGCTGCATCGTTCGGAATAGTTGCCTTGGAATTAATGTAGCGCCAAAAGAACTTTCTGCTGTCTGCACCTCTCCCAAGTCCCCACATCCAGTTGTCCTTGGCCGTCCGGAGGGCCACCTGTGTTGATCTTCTCGCAGCAAGATAGGCCTCTCTTGCGTCAGGCAAATTGGTTTCCCGCCATCGGGCGAACAGTCTGTCCCGGATGACGATCATCTTTTTTATGTTCTTGCTTAGCCAAGGGAGGAGTCGGCGCGTGTTTCCCCCTACTCTCCTTTTCGGAACGTGCTCTTCTGCGCACTCGAAGACGATACGCTTCCAGTTTTCCCACGCTTCGTTGACGTCATCCAGCTGCAGCACCTCCGGCATTCGTTCAGAAAGCGTATATTAGTATAATGAGTGTATATCTAAAAATTTAAACAATGCTACTTTGTCTTTATAGTCATTCGAAATGTTGTAATTTCACAAACTCATAGGCCTAATTCATAATTATTTATATAGTTATATATCATAGTTATCTACAAATAGTACATTGTTAAGATTTAATTACTTATGATCTATATACATGAAATAGTTTCAGTTGAGTTAGCTAGAGTAGTTTAATTATGCTATATTGAACTTGGTGATTACTCTCATAATAAACATATATTCTAAGCCTTCTCACTATCGCTGGTCTGGCTATAACAAGAGCTGTTTGGTGGCATCTAATTTTGAATGGCTTAACATTTTTTATCCAACATTTTTGCTTTTAGTTTAATTTTGAACTGATTGTAGTTGAGAGATTTGTCAATTCCTACATTGTTATAAGTATGAACGGCATTGTGGGTGAACGACTTCTCAAATAGTGCTGTGGAGTGTGTGTGAATTGACAATTGCTCAATGTTTCGTAGGCTGTGCGAGTGTGTCATTTTCCTGATCGAAGTTTGTCTTTTATATATTTTGGAAGACCTGATGTGTGAATTTTATGTGTCAGACAGGCTAAGTGAAGGGCTCTACGACTTGCCATGTTAAGTACACCGACTTCCGAGTATTTATGTGAGATATGATCATACTTTCTCATTTGTAGTGCAAAACGCATGCATGCATTTTGTGCTCTCTGTATGCGTTTACTTTGGATACTGTCTAAACAAGGCCCATATATGACATCCGCGTAATTGAATTTTGATAAAATAAGTGCTTCGACCAACATTAATTTTGTCTCTTGGGTTAAAATTTTTGAGAATTTGTAAAGATGTTTTAGCTTTGAGAATGTATGCTGAATAAGTTTAGTAGTATGTTGGGTAAATTTTAGTTCTGTGTCTATATTGAGTCCAAGATTTTTCGCGAGTTCCGTGGTTGGCAGAATATCATTGTCTAGATTGATATTGGGTGGATTTTGTTTTTAACCTACCACGCCCACTACTCGTGCCAAAATGCATTATAAAAGTTTTGCTCGAGTTCAATTGGAGTGCGTGATTCTTCGATGAGCTGTTTATGTAGCTAAGGTCAGCATTTATTTTCAGTTCTGCATCCTGAACGTGGTGAGGGTCATAGCTTAGGTAGAGTTGAGAGTCATCTGCGTAATAGTGCACGTTACAAAATTGTATATGTTTCATGAGATCTGACGTATAGATTGTACATAGCTGAGGGCTCAATATGGACCCTTGTGGCACCCCTTTAGTTATTGTCGCTGGATTTGATAGTTTTGAGTTCATAGAAACTACTTGTGTTCGGTTACTTAGGAAATCTTTCATTAGCGATAATGCATTTTCTGAGAAGCCGTAGTATGAAAGCTTTGCCAATAAGAGTTTATGATCAATTGTGTCAAAGGCTTTTGAATAGTCCAATAATATCATCGATGTCACCAATCCCTTATCACTGGCCCTGAAAATATCATCGGTTATAGTCGCCAAGGCTGTGGTAGTGCTATGGTGAGCCCTAAAGCCTGATTGGCTTTGGGGAATCAGACTGTTTGCAGCGCAGTAATCTGTGATCTGTTGATTCAGTATTTTTTCAAATATTTTTGACATAAAAGGCAAAATACTTATGGGCCGTAGGTCTTTAAATTCAGCTGGGCTACTTACTTTAGGAATTGGATTAATAAGAGACTCCTTCCATGGTTGTGGGAAGACTCCCAGTGCAAGACAGTTATTTATTATTTCGGTAACTATACTTACACAGAAGGGTAAGCATAGCTTAAAAGAATTACCTGATATTCCGTCAGTACCCGTTGCGTTAGATTTAATTGATCGGTACGCTTTCATCACTGCCCCGATACTAACTCTTTTAAAAGCAAATTTACCATTGATTTTACCACAGGTGTTATTTGTATACCATTTAATAAGGTCTTCATCTGCTTCATTTGATTTAACGGACTGTATGTAGTAATCATTAATTTTGTCAGGATCGCTCAAGTGGTCGGGGATGTGTGATTCTACGGATTTATTGTGAATATCGAGCTTGCTACAAAGTTTCCAAACTACTGTTGACTTTGATTGACTTGAGTTTCTCATCTCATATAAAAAATATGCCCTTTTTTCTTGCCTGATGGCATTCGTGGTGTAATTTCTCAGTGAGCGATAATACTCTCTTGAAACATCAGTTCGCTTAGAGACCCAATTTTTGTAGGCTTTGTCTCTGAGGTTCATTAAGAGCTTAATATTGTCTGTTAACCAAGAGCTTTGGTTTAGTTATCCTAATAGTTTTCATAGGCATATGTTTATTTATTAAAAACAAAATTTTCTTATTCAACATTTCTATTTGATCATTGGCATCTACTATATCAAGAATCTCTTCCCAGTTTATGTTTTAGCATCGTCGTCGAACGAGTTTAGGTCTAGGTTGTTTATATCCCTGAAAGTTTTATATTTAAGAATTGGTTTTGGTTTGCAATTTTTTATGACGCAATAAGTGAGGTGGTGATCGCTTAGGTCATCTACATCGATTGCGTTGACTTCTAAAATCTCATCTATATTAGTTATGATTACATCTATCAGTGTTTGACTGTCTCTACTTACTCTAGTTGGCATTTTTATTATTTGCTTCAGGTTATAACTTTTTAGTAGGTTAGTAAGCGCAACAGAGCCGGGAAGTTTAGGAGTGAGAAGATCAATGTTTAAATCACCCACACAAATGATTCTATCTACTTCTGGTGATAAGACTGTTAGCGTTTTTTCTAATGAATCGATACTTGTTTGATAATTTGCATAGTTTGGGCTGTAGAGTGTTCCTATAGCATACACTTTGCCCCTCCTTTTGAATTTAAGCCAAATATCCTCTAGTTTATTGTTAAGATCTAGGTCTGTGTTAGTGAAGTCTACTCTAGTGCATGATATATTGTTCCTCACATACACACACACGCCACCACCATGCCCCGTTATGCGATCACGCCGCCACAGGATGTACCCAGGGACTGATATGTCATTTGAATCAAACGTGTTATGGAGCCAAGTTTCTGATATAGCCATTAAATCAATGCTATTTCGAGTTATTAGATCTACTATTTCGTCATGTTTAGGCACGAGTGACCTTATATTTATGTGAGCTATCACCAAGTTATCAGTATTTGTAAGTGTGTTAAAAGTGAGCATTGCTATTTTAGTTGCGAATGTGCTATAATTATTTCTCTATAAAATAATCTAAACCTATATCTATGTATCTATTATCTACGGTTTTGTATGACTGTACTAGGCCTAGTGCCAGAGCACCAATATAGGAACAAGCAATAAAATATAAATACAAGTAAAAATACAAAGACTAAAATACAAGTACACAAACAAAATACAAAATACAGTCCAAGATTCCGTCTTGACTGAGTTGTTCAAATCAAATCAAATCAAATCAAATCAAATCAAATCAAATCAAATCAAATCAAATCAAATCAAATCAAATCAAATCAAATCAAATCAAATCAAATCAAATCAAATCAAATCAAATCAAATCAAATCAAATCAAATCAAATCAAATCTCTATCAGCCTTAATCCCGCCTTCAAATAAAGACCTCAATCAATCAATCAATCATTTAATCAATCTAAGTATTAGACTAATTCTCTAAGTATAAAGAAGTTCTAAGATTTAATAATAATTATTATTTTAATGAATTTAATGTTGAAATACGTATATGTGCAGTGAATGGTACCCTTCACCTTGTAACTGTTGATAGTGGTAGATAATATGTGTTATGCCGATTCAAGAGTATTATGACCCGACAGGGAATGTTTCACGTTAAATAAAGAAATGTGTAGCTCGATTTTCACCAATAACTAATTTAGAATATCTTGAAAGAAACAACACTTAAACAACATCAAGATTTAACAATATTACGAGGTTGCATGGCTAGCAAATCCTATGCGACGAACAGCAGACGGCCGTACCTATTAGAAATGTCAGATCAACAACTGTCAAGTTCGAAGTTCCAAGCCACAGTGATCTCGTCTGCTCCGCGATCTAATCACAAGCTTGCGTCAGGTGGTGCTCAAATAGAGCAGTGAGCGAAGTCTAGTGGTAAATAAAGGTACTAAAGTAGGCAAAGTCACTAGCATTGCTAATAGCGCACATGTAACAAAGTAACTTTTTGATAGTTTGCCGCGAAAATATAAAATAAAGAAAGTCTGAACATACCGCCCACCTTGAAAGGCTGTGGACTTTCAAAACACAAAAAACACATAATAACACAGTGGACTAATCTATAGGTAGCGGGCACAGACGATAGTAGCCCGTTTGAAGAGTCCTCGTGGAGTCCTGACTGTCAGGACACGCACGATGCCGTCAGCACCAGGGTGCAGAGTAACGATAGACCGGTCTCCCAGTTGAGTGGGGGACGTAAATCTTCCTTCATCAGCACCAAGGAGTCGAGCTGGATATCCTCACCCTTAGTGCTCCATTTGTGGCGCTGTTGCAGGGATGACAGATACTCAGATGAGTACCGGCGCCAGAAGGTTTGCAGTTATTGTTGTCCTCTCTGCCATCGACCCAAGCGGTTAGTACTAAGTGAAGTGAGGTCCGGTTCAACAGGTGTAGAAACAGTATCGGAAATTAGGAAGTAAGCTGGAGTGAGAGGAAGTAAGTCATCAGAGTTAGCAGATAATGGAGTGATAGGTCTGGAATTGACACAAGCTTCAATTTGACAGAGTAAGGAAAATAGTTCATAGTATTGAGCAATATAGGTAGAACCAGTTAAGGTGGCGGTGGCCGAGGAATAACAGCACTGTCGCCCACGCACTATGACCACAGGATCAGAAAAACGTAAAAAAAATAACGGTCTCTAAAAACTGCTTTCGAAGTAAAATACGACGATTTAAAAGCCAAGCCTAGCCCAATATCCAAAAAAATAAAGTTTTTAAAGGGAATGTACAAATAAAATCATGACATTTTAATGCTCCTAAACATTGACAACACATCTGGCAAAGTTGGCATTATAAACAGAGCTGTAACTTTGGACAAAACCCTTACCAACAAGGCAAAAAAAACTTTCTAATCGTGTTTACCATACAAAAATGCAAAAACTTGCAAAAAGGGGCCAAAGCCGAAAACGAGGAAGATACAAGTGGCCTCAACTGCATAAAGTGGTGAGATCTAGAAGTGAGGCCAAGCCCATTATTTTTTTTAAATAATAAATATATTTATTATGTTATAAATTAATAATATATCAATATCCATATTATGATCTAACTATAATTATGAAATAAATACATAAACAAAAATAACATAAACATGGAATAAATTTATTGAAACATTTACATGTGAAAATATCAAAATTAACATACACCATTCAAAATTAAAAGCTTTGTCGATGAATTATTAACTTGGTTCTCGTTACTGACTAACCAAAACATAACCAATCCAAATCCATCGACCAAGCTTTTAATTTTGAATGGCGTCTGTTAATTTTGATATTTCCACATGTAGTGGGGGAGCATAGGGAATGAAAACATGCTTCCGTGGCAGCTTAGGTGAAAGAGCTATGTATGTGGTATCAATCGATTCGTATTGATCCATAGATAAACAATTTTGATGGTGAGAGTCTTGATTTTTTGGCTGAGACCGGCCATATCTAAAACAAGATGGCCGCCGCTTTCGAAATTTAAACTAGCGTAGTTCGTAAATATTTGACTGATTTCAATTTCCAAGGTACCATTAAAAGGTAAATGATAAATTTAATTTAAATGTTTAAAAATTTGCACAAAATCCCATATGTTTTGAGGTTATTTACAAAAACTTTAACTGTTTACTTTACACTTCCCCGTTATGGAACGATATTTACTAGGTAAAAAGGTTTTACATTTTCTCAGGTTTATTTTTGGTGGATTATTTATTTTGTGTTTTAATGAATCCATGCATTTAATTTTCTGACAATTAAAGCCTGAGATTATTTCAATTAAAGCGATCGCATGTGTAGATGAATATCATGCTACTACTGCGTGATCTTTATTTTTCATTACATTTGGTCGAGACACAATTGGTGAAAAAAATTAGATTTTGGTATCAATCGATTCGTTATGAACCGAATTTAAAAAATTTTGATTAAGTTAATTTCGATTTTTTTACTGAGACCTTCCCTGGGCAAAAAAAAGATGGCCGCCATCATTGAACATTTAACTAAAATATTTTTAAAAGTTTTTCCCCGATTTCATTGTAAAAGGTACCTTTGGAAAGGTAATTAAAAGAGCTACAAACGACTACCAACAATTTTCCAGAAAGGGTTTTTTTTTTGAGTGTTATTTTTTGGTTTGAATTTTTAGTATTTTAACGATTTTTCAGAGCACAATAGGTGAAAAACTATGTATGGGGTATCAATCGTTCGTTATGAACCGTGTTTTAAAACAATTTGAGGGGAAAAAATTTTCGATTTTTACTGAGCCCTTCCCATGAAAAAAATCAAAAATTGGCCGCCCCCCAATGAACCTTTTGACTCGCATTCATTTAAAGTAAATACCCGATTTTTAATTCACGTACACCGTTGAAAAGGTAATTAAATGACGAAAAAAACTATATACTTACCATTTTGTTAAAACTTTAATTTTACTGAGGTTATGTTACAAAACTTAAATTATTTACCACACTCGTCATCGTTATGGATCTTATGGCGCATATATCTACATGACCAAAACGGTTTGAAATGTTTGGCTTGTTTATCCGTAGAAAATCTCTTTATGTATTCAATGAGTCCTTACATTTTATGTTCCGACAAATACATCCCGAGATAATGTATTTGAAGCGACGGCATGTGTAAAGGGAATAATATGCATCGAGTATTTGATCTTGATGTTTGAAACACTTTTCGTCGAGGCACAATAATTGATTAAAGAATTATGTATCTGGTATCAATCGATTCTTTATGAAACGTTCTTTAAAAATTTTGATGAGGTACCCGTCGAAAAAAAAACAAGATGGCCGCCAAAAAAAAAAACTTTGTAAGTTATATATTTTTCTAAGGCAATTGACAGACCAATTTCAAAGGTACCGTTGGAAATGTAACTTAAGTTGTAAAAAATTATAAACTTGCAATTTTCACGAAACCTTATTATTTACTGAGGTTATCTTGTTTTAGGAAACTATGACGCTGTTATGTTGGTACCATAGACATAAATTAAAAATAGTTCCTCCACAGGAAATTGAACCCGGGACCAGCTGGAAACAGTATGACATTGACAGCCTAGATCCCGGGTGTTTCTAATTCTAATTATTCACATCATCATCCATCCCCCGCCAGATCCCATCAGTAGCGTACACATAATACACAGAATAGTACACAGAATAGCTGATGCAAATCATGCTGAAGAAGAATTTCGTCTACTAGGGATGTGCTCAAGCAGAAAGGTTTTTCCCAAAAAGAATAAATTTAAAAAAGGCCCCCAGACGACAAACTTACTCGGGAAAAAAATGTAGGTACAGTAAAAAAAAGAACTACTTGAAACTGCATATTTGCCTTATGTTATAAGAGAAAAAGGACCGAATAGGAAAAAATTTTTACTAAACAAAACATAAAAACACCGACAGAAAAAATAGGAGAGTTGTTAAGAACTAAGGACCCACATCCCCCTAGAAGGTGGTGGCGTGTATTTAAATTCGATGTGGGAATTGTGACAGGTGCTAAGAGTGTCAAACATGAAGGAACAGTTTCAACGTCAACAGGAACACAGGCTAGCTGTGTTAGTTTGTTTGTCGTCTGAGGGCCTTTTGAATGATTCTATTTGGGAAAACCATTCTGCTTTTAGCACATCTCCTAGTAGACGAAATTCTTCTTCAGCTGATTTTTCATCATATTCTGTGTACTATTCTGGGATTATGTGTATGCTACTGATCGGATTGGGGTGGGATGGATGATGATGTGAATAATTAGAATTAGAAACACTCGGGATCTAGGCTGTCAATGTCATACTGTTTCCAGCTGGTCCCGGGTTCAATTTTCGGTGGAGGAACTTTTTTAATTTAGTCATGGTACCAACATAACAGCGTCATAGTTTCCTAAACAAGATAACCTCAGTAAATATTTAGGTTCGTGAAAATTGCAAGTTTATAATTTTTTATACTTTAGTTTACATTTCCAACTACCTTTGAAATTGGTCTGTCAATGACCTTTGAAAAAAAATAAACTTACAAAGTTTTTTTCGGCGGCCATCTTGTTGTTTGCGACGGGTACCTCATCAAAATTGTTAAAGAACGTTTCATAACGAATCGATTGATACCAGATACATAATTCTTTAATCAATTATTGTGCCTCGACGAAATGTGTTTCAAACATCAAGATCAAATACTCGATGCATATATTATTCATTTACACATGCCGTCGCTTCAAATACATTATTTTGGGATGTATTTGTCGGAACATAAAATGTAAGGACTCATTGAATACATAAAGAGATATGCTACGGATAAACAAGCCAAACATATTCAAAAACCGTTTTGGTCATGTAGATATATGCGCCATAAGATCCATAACGATGACGAGTATGGTAAATAATTTAAGTTTTTGTAACATAACCTCAGTAAATATTAAAGTTTCAACAAAATGGTAAATATATAGTTTATTAGTCATTAAATGACCATTTCAACGGTATACGTGAATTAAAAATCGGGTATTTACTTTAAATGATATGCGAGTCAAAAGGTTCATTGGCGGCGGCCATCTTGTTTTTTGACATGGGAAGGGCTCAGTAAAAAATCGAAATTTTTCCCATCAAAATTGTTAAATCACGGTTCATAACGAATCGATTGATACCCCAAACATAGTTGTTTCACCTATTGTGCTCTGAAAAAATCGTTAAAATTACTAAAAATTCAAACCAAACATAACCTCAAAAAAAAACTTTCTGGAAAATTGTTGGTATATCGTTTGTAGCTCTTTTAATTATCTTTTCAACGGTACCTTTACAATTGAAATCGGCGAAATACTTTCAAAGATATTTTAGTTAAATGTTCAATGATGGCGGCCATCTTGTTTTTGCCCAGGGAAGGTCTCAGTAAAAAAATCGAAATTAACTTAATCAAAATTGTTTAAGTTCGGTTCATAACGAATCGATTGATACCAAATATCTAATTGTTTCACCAATTGTGTCTCGACAAAATGTAATGAAACATAAAGATCACACAGTAGTAGCATATATTCATCTACACATGCCATCGCTTTAATTAAATAAACTCAGGCTATAATTGTCAGAAAATTAAATGCATGGATTCATTAAAAACACAAATAAATAATCCACCAAAAATAAAACCTGAGAAAATGTAAAACCTTTTTACCTAGTAAATATCGTTCCATAACGAGAAAGTGTAAAGTAAACAGTTAAAGTTTTTGTAACATAACCTCAAACATATTGGATTTTCGTGCAAATTTTTAAACATTTATTTAAATTTCTATCATTTACCTTTTGAATGGTACCTTTGAAATTGAAATCAGTCAAATATTTACGAACATACGCTAGTTTAAATTTCGAAAGCGGCGGCCATCTTGTTTTAGATATGGCCGGTCTCAGCCAAAAAATCAAGACTCTCACCATCAAAATTGTTTATCTAAGGATCAATACGAATCGATTGATACCACATACATAGCTCTTTCACCGTTTCGGCCACGGAATTACCTATGCTCCCCTACTAATGTAAATGTTTCAATAAATTTATTTAATGTTTATGTTATTTTTGTTAATATATTTATTTCATAATTACAGTTAGATAATAATATGGATATTGATATATTATTAATTTATTATATAATGAACAAATATATTTATTATTTTTAACAAAATAATGGGCTTGGCCACACTTCTAGATCTCACCACTTTATGCAGTTAAGCCACTTGTATCTTCCTCGTTTTCGGCTTGGCCCCTTTTTTGCAAGTTTTTGGATTTTTGTATGGTATATCAATAATTTTTTTAGAACGTACACGGTATGGATGTTAGCATCCAAGTAGAGAAAATTACTTTATTTACAATGATTCAAAATAAAATCTCACTCATTGATAGTTAAAAGGTTTGAGCATCGCAGTTATAAATTTTTTTTTTTTGCATTATCTAAGCTTCCGGTCATCTAATCCAATTACTGTTTGTATAGCACATGGCCACTGAGCTGACTGATATCAGTGCAAATTTTGGCTTATCTAACATTATCCATTGAGGGCTCACACACTGATACATAATTCGTCAGCCAGCCAGCCAGCCACCCACCCACCCAGCCCAAGAAGAAAGTTATTTCGAACGATCTTGACGTCAAAATAACTTCTAGACGCATCATCAGATCGGGATGAAACTTGAAATGGGTCATCTCATAGTAAAAGCCCATCGATTGAAGCAAGTTGCAGGTTTTTATCTCACATGGTTTCGCGTCGGCGACACCGTGTTAAGTGCTAATGTAGGCGTGCGGTAATAGGCGCTAGTGGAAGCGGAGCCGCGCGTGGCTTGGCCCGGTGCGCTTCCGCGCACCTTGATTACTAATCATTATTACGTTAAAATTAATACTGACTCTGTGGGACGAACTACTTTATTCACAGCTTATAAAATGTTGATATATGTGATTGGATGAGCGTAGCGAGCGAAGCGAAAATTCCATTTCACTACACTAGAGAAAAAAATCAGGAATGTTTTTTTTCATCTTCTTTTTTCTGTATTTTTGGCTGTTTGTTAACACGATTCCGGCTAAACCGATACTCCAATTGCGATGAAATTTTGTGGAGGCCTTCGACATCTCTGAACTTAGAACTGACACGTTTTTGAGCGCAATCGTATAATTTTTTCTCATGAAAATCGCAATTTTACGATTTTTTTCGATTTAAAAAAAAAATCTTCGACTTATAACATCAACATTCTTAATCCGATTTTAATGATTTTTTCACAGAACATTAATTTTATAAGTTTAGATATTCGTGTGAAATTTGAGCGCAATCGAAAAATTATTTCTCATAATAATTGAAATTTTACGGGTTTTTTCTTTTTTTAAAATTCTTTGACTATAACACCTTCATGCTTTATCCTATTGTAATGATTTTTTTCACAAAACCTTATTTTATGAAATAATATATTCGTGTAAAATTTGAGTGCAACCGAATAATTTTTTCTCATAAAAATCGCAATTTTACGATTTTTTTCTTTTTTTAAAAATTACGATTAATAAAAAAAAGTTAATTTTTTATTCAATTTAATTTAATTGGATAAGCGTAGCGAGCGTAGCGAGCGAAGCGAAGATCCCATTTCACTACACTGGAGAAAAAAATCCAGAATGTTTTTTTTTTTTTTTTTTTTTTTTTTTTTTCTTTCTTTTTTCTGTATTTTTGTCTGTTCTGTTAACACGATTCCGGCTAAACCGATACTCCGATTGCGATGAAATTTATGGAGGCCTTCGAAATCTCTGAACTAAGAACTGCCACGTTTTTGAGCGCAATCGAAAAATCATTTCTCATGAAAATCGCAATTTTACGATTTTTTTCGATTTTTAAAAAATTTCTTCGACTTATAACTCTTACATGCTTTATCCGATTGTAATGATTTTTTCACAGAACCTTAATTTTATGAATTGATATATTTGTGTGAAATTTGAGCGTAATCGATAATTAGTTCTATGAAAATTTCAATATTACGATTTTTTCCTTTTTAAAATACGATTAATTAAAAAATAAGTTAATTTTTTATTTAATTTGATTTAATTAAAAAATTTTTAACAAAGTTCTGATTTTTTCACAGAACAACAGAAAATCCGCATAACACATGGCAGCTCAATGCACCAATTACGATCAATAAATATATTGGTGTGAAATTTGAGCGTGATCGAAAAAAAATTTCTTATGAAAATCGCAATGTTACGCTTTTTTTGTTTAAAAACATACGCTCATTCAACAACGCGCATGAAAAAGCGTTTGCGAAGCGTAGCGAGCGAAGCGATGATTTCATTTCTCTACAATGAAGAAAAAATTCGGAATGTTTTTTTCTTTTTTTCTTATTTCTTTTTTTTCCTTTTGTCTTTTTTTCTATTTTTCTTTTTGTCTTTTTGTCTGTTTGTTAACACGATTTCGGCTTAACCGATACTCCAATTGCGATGAAATTTTCTGGAGGCCTTCGAAATCTCTGAACTTAGAATTGCCACGTTTTTGAGCGCATCGAAAAAATATTTCTCATTAAAATCGCAATTTTACGATTTGTTTCGATTTTTTAAAAATTTCTTCGACTTGCGAAGCAACACCTACATCTACATAACACCTACATACTTTATCCGATTGTAATGATGTTTTCAAAAAACCTTAATTGGATCAGCGTAGCGAGCGAAGCGAAGATTCCATTTTACTTCACTGGAGAAAAAATTCCGGAATGTTTTTTTTCTTTTTTTTCTTTTTTTTTAATTTTTGTCTGTTTGTTAACACGATTCCGGCTAAATCGATAGGTCCGATTGCGATGAAATTTTATGGAGGCCTTCGAAAGCTCTGAACTTAGAACTGCCACGTTTTTGAGCGCATCGAAAAAATATTTCTCATGAAAATCGCAATTTTACGATTTTTTTCGATGTTTTTTTAATTTCTTAAGACTTATAGCACCTACATGCTTTGTCCGATTGTAATGATTTTTTAACAGACCCTTAATTTTATGAATTAATATTCATGTGAAATTTGAGCGTTATCAAAAAATTATTTTTTACGAAAATCGCAATTTTACGACTTTTTTCGATTTTTTAAATTTCTTCGGCTTAATAACACCTACATGCTTTATCTGATTGTAATGATTTTTTAAAGAACCTTTTTTTAATGAATTAATATATTCCTGTGAAATTCGAGCGTAATCGAAAAATTATTTCTTATGAAAATCTCTTTTTTACGCTTTTTTTCGTTTTAAAAAAAATACGCTCATTCAACAACGCGCCTGAAAACGCGTTTTATGGATTAATGTATTCGTGTAAAATTTGAGCGCAATCGAAACATTATTTCTTATGAAAATCGCAATTTTACAAAAAAAATCAATTTGTAAAACATTCTTTGACTTATAACACCCTACATGCTTAATGCGATTGAAATGTTTTTTTTTACAGAACGTAAATTTTATGAATTACTAGGAAGCATCGCAAACGCTTTTTAAGGCGCGTTGTTGGATGAGCGTATTATTTTAAACGAAAAAAAGCGTAAAATTGCGATTTTCATGAGAAATTTTCGATTGCGCTCAAATTTCACACCAATAAATTAATTCATAAAATTAAGGATCTGTAAAATAATCGTTATAATCGGATAAAGCATGTAGGTGGAAGTCGTAGAAATGTAAAATAAAAAAATAAAAAACGTAAAATTGCGATTTTCATAAAAAAATATTTTTTGATTGCGCTCAAATTTCACACGAATATATTAATTCATAAAATTAAGGTTCTGTGAAAAAATCATTACAATCGGATAAAGCATGTAGGTGTTAAAAGTCAAAGAAAATTTAAAAAAAAAACTCCAAAAAATCGAAAAATTGCAATTTTCAGAAGAAATAATTTTTCGATTGCGCTCGAATTTCAATCGAATATATAAATTATAAAATAAAGGTTCTGTGAAAAAATCATTACATTCCAATAAATCATGTAGGTGTTATGAAGAAATTTTTGAAAAATAAAAAAAAATCGTAAAATTGCGATTTTCATGAGAAATAATTTTTCGATTGCGCTCAAAAACGTGGCAGTTCTTGGTTCAGAGATTTCGAAGGCCTCTATGAAATTTCATCGCAATTAGGGTACCGGTTTAGCCGGAATCGTGCTAACAGACACACAATAATACAAACAAAGAAAGAAACATTGCGTATTTTTTTCTCCAGTGTAGGGAAATGATATCTTCGCTTCGCTTGCTACGCTCATCCAAATGTACTAGGAAAACGCTTAAGTCCCGCCGCGTTGTTGGATGAGCGTAATTGGTGCATTGAGCTGCCATGTGTTATGCGGATTTTCTGTTGTTCTGTGAAAAAAATAATGACAAAGTTGAAGATTTTTTTAAAATTTAAATTATTTTAAATAAAAAATTATCTTAATTTTTTTTAAATTTTAATCAAAATTTTAAAAAAAGGAAAAAATCGTAATATTGAATCTTTCATAAGAAATAATTATTCGTTTGCGCACAAATTTTACATGAATATATTTTTTCATAAAATTGGAATGGCCTTAGTAGCCATGCATATGAACAATGCAATGTATGTTTTTACTGGAGGCGAAAGTCGATTAAACATTCATCGGGCATAAATGGGACCGCAGTAGTCTACTCCACAGTTTAGGAATGGACGACTGGGGTGTACACGATAGTGTGATAGATCACCCATCAGTTGATTGCTGGTTCTCGGTTTGACCTTAAAGCAGTTAACACAGTTACGAACTATTCGACGAATGAGAATTTTTCCATTGATGGGCCAATATTTACTTCGAATCTTTTGCCAAGGGCTTGAGGTCAGACATGATGAGACTTGATGAGACTTTGTAGAATTAGCTTGGTTACTATATGTGTTCTTCAGGCAAGATTATCGGATGCTTATGATTATATTCCATATCTGAGTTATTTAATTGACCACCCACCCTGAGCAAACCATTTGGGTCAACTAAGGAATTTAAGTTGCGGAGATTGCTGCTTAGCTTCACCTCATTATTCTTGTTAAGGCTCTTGAGATCATCGGTAAAGTAAATTTGTTGTGCAGATCTTACCCAAAAGTATTCGGCTTCTTGAAGTTCAGCTACCGACAGGGGACCAAACTGCCTTTGGTCGAGACACAGTCTCGAGTTCCTGTGTCTCGAGTTCTTGAACAAGCGCTTGCAAAGTGCTGTGGTTCTTGTAAGCATGTACCAGCAAGAGAATCTAGATTCCAAGTTGAGAATTTCTGCCGGATCTTGACTAACTGGACATGAGACGATTTGTTTTCTTTCTTCGAGTATGTTCGGTGCAGTTTACTCGTGATTTTTGTGGACCGTTGGCTATTGTCCGGAATCGGGACTGAGACAGGAAGGGCCAAACCACCATAAGACAGATTTCAGAAGTTGATTTGGAGTGGCACCACGTGAAAGAATGTCAGAAGGGTTATCGGTTGAGCGAACATGTCTCCAGGTGCAATGTATCGTGAGACTCTGAATTTCTGAAACTCAATTTGCTACAAAGGTTTTCCACTTGTTAGAAGGAGAAGCAAGCCAGTGTATTAAGATAAGATAAGATAAGATAATTTATTGGGTTTTTGTTACATGTAGTACATATAGTGTTTGACAATAATTAATATATTGTGTTACCCATGTTTTTGGCCTACTATTACTATTACTATTACTATTACTATTACTATTGTGCAGTCAGTGCACAAGTTGATAGAGTTAATACAGTGCTGATTTAATGTATCAGCGACCTTGGAGATGAGATGAGATGAGCCAACACAAGTGCACCACAAAGTTCGAGCCTAGGAAAAGAGATTTTCTTGAGATGAGAGACGCGCGACATCGCACACAGGAGGTTGGCTGAGCAAACCTCATTGGAACAAACGCATCGCAAGTAGACGCAGGCACCGTAGCTTGTCTCGGAGGCATCGGAGAAACCATATAGTTCAATTGATGCTATGTCGGTACCTTGGGTAACTCTCTGCTTGATTGACGCTTGATTCAGGTCGAATAACTGAGCTCTATAGTGCATCCACGTACTATGTAAATGGACTGGTACTAATTATTCGTCCCAGCTGATGGTTAATTGCCTCAACTGTTGCATGAGAATTTCGGCTACGATGATTACTGGGGCGACGAGTCCTAAAGGATCGAATAGCCGGCTAGTATCAGAGAGGATGGATCTTTTTGTAACACTCGCGGGCTTGTCTGGTAACGTGACTTTGAACTGGAAGGTGTCCGATTTGGGTTGCCAATGGATACCTAAAGCCTTGATACTTGCTGTTCTATCTTCAGTGCCAATAGAATAGGTTGTGTCTCTTAATTCAGGGGGAATATTCTTCAGTAGTTCAGCGTTGTTAGCACACCATTTATGTAACTCGAATCCAACGGAGCCAAGCATTTGAATCATTTCTGATTGCATTTGGAGTGCTAATTCCAGGGAGTCGGAGCCAGAGACCAAATCATCAATATAGAAATCTTGTTTTGCATTACATCTTGGTGGCTAGGGAATTAGTTTGCTTCTCATCTTCAGCGAACTAATGTAATGGCATAACTGCAAGAAAGGGTGCAGCAGCGGTGCCATAGGTAACTGTAGTCAACCGGTAGGTTTGTAGATCTTCGTGAGGGTTGTTCCGCCACACGATGCGTTGATAATCTGTATGAGCAGGGTTAACGAGAATTTGCCTGTACATTTGCTTGATATCGGTGGTGAAAGCAGAAACATTAAACATGCGTGCGGAAAGACAGTTGATTAAGAACAAGTCGCGTTGAATGGTTGGTCCCAACCATTAGGATGTCGTTCAATGACTGTCCGTTGGATGACTTTGAAGACGCGTCAAAAGACAACTCGTAGTTTATAGTATAGGCGCAAAGTGTATGATTTTGGCTCTCGTAGGCTATTCGTGGAAGAATATAGCGGTCAACGGGATTATATAAAGGTATGTATAACAATGGTTTTGGACATTAGTTACATCGGCGGAATCACTGCAGGCGCCGTCGGTGGCGTCGCGACGCCTTACAACGTTATGGCTTATAACTCTCTTATCGTTCATCACACAGAAAATATCATATATTCATTTTCATTCAGTTTTGTAACATACATCGATTGTTGCTATTAATTTTCAGGAATTAACAATTATAATTTTTTATCAATAAAATAGTACAAAAACGAGATATTAAACTAAATTAGTGTTAATTACTTATGGAGGGGGCACCCTGACTGGTAAACCATATTCGCCATGTCCTTATATTACTTACATTCTGGTTTGCATGGTTTACTTATCGTGGTGAGCGGTGTGCCCAAGGAGGGTAATCGTGCATACTTTGAATCATATTTTATTATCCTCTCAAACCACTACCGAGGTACTCACTTTCATTACTACCTCAATCATACTTTCCAACCCTCTATGTGACCTGTGCTTCTGTTTTGGATTGGGAGAACATAAAATCTATGATACAGATACCATTTACGCTCAATAAAGATGTGAACGTCGCTTAAACAAGTGGTTGAAATTCACCATCCCACACATTTTTACCTTAACATAACTATATACACGAGTAAAAAGTTTAAAAGACACTTACAATCTATCTTGGGCCATCTTCATCTTCATCTGATGATGTATCGGCCAACGTCTCGGGTACAGAGTTCAAACAGGTGTTATCCTCGTATTCGGTTGTGCATTGGCATAACTCCGTACATCATAATCTGTGGGATTTACAGCTGCACCGCGATGCACATCTTGATTTAGAACTGCTGCATTTTACAAGTTCTATAATGGCAGTTGGCGCAGGAGGTAGTGTTGTCATTCTGGGTTGAAAGTCTTGCGAATTATCATTCTCTAGCATCCATTCGTAGTTTTCTGGAGGCAAACGTTCGGGGTTGGCAATATTGTCGTTGTTCCAGATCCAGGACTGATGTTGAGCCCGAAGACTTTGATGTAATGCTGCTTTTGTAGGGGGAAGTTTCGAAGACTCACAACCCTTTTTGTTGAACATCCACCAACGCAGGTCAGCAGCTTCTTTGAGCTTAGTCAATGGAGAGTATAGTTGACAAACAAAAAGTTCTAAGCCAGTTGTAACACATTCTTTAAGCTAAGTAGATTTGTCTATTTCAGTAAATTCAGAGATGACTTGAGCTTCGGCATTGTCGAAAACTTCCCAACACGTAAGCTTTCCTTTTCCATGAAATGCACCTGTGTTGTCAGCACCAGTGAATGCATGAAATCCGGGAAGTGCTGAAGCTCTTTCTGGGCCCAATCCATTGTACACCAAACCAATCTCGATACTTCTAAATCTATCTCCACGACCAGTGACAAATAGTGATCTCGGGCACAATTGAGGGTAACGTCTGAGTGCAAAGACGAAAACATCTGTATCAGGAAAGAAGATAGAAATCTGAGTTGCCCCTCTTGAAGTCGCATCTACACCCATGAAGAATCATTTTTGTATCCGCTTCTTCTTACGGACTACCCAGATGTTCGAGAGGTGCCTTTGTAATTTGGATTGATCTGCCCACGCAACCACTGTTGTCTCTGATATTTTTCAGATTCTTTGATGACTTTCGTCGCAAGTTTAAGACTGTATAAGCTCATGTTTTGTGTAAGCGTGTGCTAGAAAACTGGCTTAAACTGATTTTTCCAATAGGCGTGTTGTCACTAAACGGTAGGAAACTGAAGGTTTGCCTCCTTGACGCCCGTCGCGCTTTGTTGCGACTTTAGTGAAGAGGGTATATCATATCGATAAAAAACAAGTTGCACTTCGGAAAACGAGCAATAACTTATTTTCTACCGGTTGACAAAAAGAAGGGCTAAGCGCTCACAAGTTTTTTATGTCCTTAGTTTTAGGTAGGGATTGAATCTCAGCCATCCCAATCGATTTTTGTTTACTGAATGTTGCACTGCAGACTCAAGTTTCCATTTCCTCGGTGTCTTTTTTTTTGCGGACTCCTTCGAGAGTAGCCATTAGATCACTCTTCGTTGAACCAGTGGTGAAGGGGTCCCATCTACAGAAATCAATGCTCGAGCTACAACCCGAGAATTCGTTATAAACTTTTCCCTTGTTTTAGATCTAGTCGGGTCTTGATCTGGTCAACAACGAGCTTTCTATCATCAATGACGATGTTTCTCTCAGTTCAATTTTTCTCGCTTTTGGTTTAATGAGAACTTTTCGTGCACATTAACCACATCTATAAAAAAATTTTCATTAGGGCCCATACGCTTACAGTGTTGCATGCTATGCCCCTCCGAAACAAATTTTAGAATATTCTTAAATGCCACTTCATTTTCGTAATACATCGTTTTACGATTCTTTGGCAGACCTTTTAAGTGATGAAATTAGTTAACTCATTTTATTTTTCTTCAAAGGGGTTTGTGTAATTCTTAATTGTTTCCACCAACTTTTGAGTATTCACATTTTTCGTGTCTAAAATGCTTTTTTTGTCACGGTGGTGGCGAGCAGAGATGAAAGTGTTTTAAGCCAGCTATCTCTTGAGATTCTTTTGATAGTCGAGCCATTTCCGGAGCAATTAAGAAATAGCGAGCACGAGCACCTGGGTTTAGTGTTAGCCGGTTAGACCTCAATCTACTTTCAGGGTTCGGATAACTTGTTCAAGAGCGTGGTCACCAAAAAAAAAGCAAAAATGGAACTTGCTGTATTTATTAACTATCCAATCCCTTTATGTAAACTCTTCATATATGTTTGGGGCTGTTTTCTGTAAGTCGCTCATCTCAGGAAGATAAAGGGGAATAACACGAGCATAATTTCGCTTATCGTGCGCAAGTAAGTATTTTAAAGAGGCTTTCAAGAGATGTCAAATGAAGTTTTCAGTCAGCATTGCGTACAGCCCGGATTTAAAAGAGAGAGCTCTTCAATCTCTTCATGTATGAACTGCCACTTAAATAATGGCTATGTGCATCCCTGAACTTCAAATTACTAAGCTGTCACCGAATGTGGACTCTTCCAAGGATTTTAAAACCTCAGTGTGGGCAACCTTTACATCATTATCATCATCTTACATCTTTGCAACTGTCATGAAAAGAGATTTGACAATTTCAAGTAGTACTATTCTTCTTCGTGGTGTGGATTCTCCTTTAAAAAACGCTTCAATATATAACGTTGTGTAATGCTTGAAGCATTGTTAAATAAGCTTCAACCCCTCTGTGACATGTGTACCAATCCATTATCTATCTCACAGACTCACAGTAGAATACCAAAAATGCCAGACTCGACCCAAAACTGTTCTATTCCACTATTGTCAATATATGTTCCAATGGCACGTAGCATGGCCATGACAGTATGAAGTTCACCTTGCCGTAGAATAATATTATCTAAATCATTCGATGCATTTGCAGCTGAAAAAATGACGAGGATGCTTGATTTAATGAATGTGTTCCCCTTGATTATGATTAACCAACCGAACTACCTTGAGATCGATATTACTCCTGGTACAATAATATAAAGGTTTTCACCAACAACTATTCCTAGAGCATCCATCTAACATAATGGCTAATATCGATCACAAGGTGGTTCGTTTTTTATTGTTATAAGGGGAAAAACATTCAATTACAATCCAGCTTCCTTGCGATTTTGTTGGAATACTGTTAAAACTGTATTATTGTACCAAGTATATTATTGATCACAAGGCAGTTTGGTTGGTTATTTATTATTAAGGGTTTTAAGGATATAACGAATATAGCTTTCCGGTCAGGGTGCCCCCTCCATAAGTAATTAACACTAATTAGTTTAATATTTCGTTTTTGTACTATTTTATTGATAAAAATCATAATTGTTAAATATTATTGAAAAGTTAATAGCACCAATCGATGTTATTACAAAACTGAATGTAAATGCATCTTTGATATTTTCTGTGAGATGAACGGTAAGAGAGTTATAAGCCAAAAACGTATGTAAGGCGTCGTGACACCACCGACGGCGCCTGCAGTAATTCCGCCGATGTAACCCATGTCCAAAAAACCTTGTAATTGATACATTTGTACGATGCCGTTGACCGCTATATTCTTCCACGAATAGCTACGAGATACACTTTGCGCCTGTACTATTAGTGGTTGTGCTGAAAATTTTAGAACAGGATGGTGAGGAAGATAGTAGCAGTGTTGGGTTCATTTGTACCTCAACGAGCTCCATGTGATTTAGGTTCAGGTATCGTTTAGAAAATCACAGTATTGTGTTTTCAGAATTTTATCGGATGATGAGCGGCGTTCTAAGCTCTTGAATCGTTTATAAGCTTGATCCTTTGAATTACCTAATGCTTGTGGTTCCTTACTAAATGGAAGTTGTACCGAGTATAGTCCGCTTGGAATGCGCTGGCAGTGCGAGTTGAAGTTAGTTTCGCACGCCTCCTCTTGCGTAGACATTTTAAGCGGAAAAGTTCCGATGCATTCTTCGATCCTCCAAAACGCGGAGAGCAAATCGTCTAATTTGTTTTGATAGCTTAAATGACACTACGGATTTAGCTCGTTTTTGCTGCGTTATCTTACCGGGCTAGGACACTCAACCCGTGAAAATCCAGTCTAGCAAGGTTTTTTGAACTATCGGAAGGTTTTTGCCCATCTTGATTTGTCCTATGCACAACAACTCGAAGAATATTTCAGCACCTAGAAGAGCGTCAATGCCACGACGCACATTGAAATGAGGATCGGCAAGTTTAACCCTTCTAGGAAGCATCCAGTCCCTGACATCTACCTCGTGTAAAGGCAAGTCGCCTGTATTATAAAAATTGAAACTATATAACAGGTAGTAACGATACACATATAAATCATTAGACTTTTCACTGTTAATACTGATTTTTGTTTAAAAAATGTGATATTTCGACTACTTTTCAGCAATCTTTATCAAACGATCCAACAACAAAAAAACCACAACAAACAAGACAAAAAAAACATTTAACAAAAAATTATAAACATGGCTGTGTATAAGTACCAAATTATTAACAAAAAAGGTTTTTGTAAATAAAAAATAAGAAACCAGAACATTAAATTGACATGTTGGACAGTTGGTGTATGAAATTAAACTATTGATCTAGTGATGAAATTGATGGACAGAAACTCTTCCAAATGGCTGGGAAATAAACACTCGGCACACTGATTGTATTGGCCACACATGAAATCAAACCAGCTTCCTTGATTTTCCGTGCTGTGGCAGTAGACTCATGTGCAAGGATTGAAGCGTTTTCCCAATTAATATGATGATGATTTTTATAAACATGTTCTGCGAGTTTTGAAGTATCAATTTTTTGTTGTTTCACATTGTTCTTGTGTTCTTTCATTCTTACCATCAAAGTTCTCTTGGTTTCTGTTGGATTACATGCTACGAACGCCTGCGCGACGGGCAACCCGCCGTACGGCCGAATGGCCAACTACAAGTCACCGCCTCCTTGCAGTGCTTAGACTCCCGTCTCAGTACGATCTACAGGGCTGAGTATAAACCACGTTTCGTAGGCCCGCTCAGACACCTTAGAAGTGACAAAACTAGTGAACTTATAACAGGTTATGGACCCAGTTCATAGTTAAATCTGTAGGTAAAGTGTATAAGTCATTCACCCAGCACAGTTTGGTGAAAATCCTGCTAATCCCGCAGCAGAGTCGGCGCCTAAGCAGGTAAACAACCAACCTAACCTATAGCCTAGGCTTAGGCCTAGCCCCAAGGCCTAGCCATGTCGTCCGGGGACGGGAAAGTCTCCATACAAAAACTCAACAACAAAAATTACCAGCTGTGGAAGTTCAAAATAGAAATGCTGTTGAGCAAGGACGACCTCTGGGACACAGTTGAGGAAGATACGCCATCACAGCCTAATCCAGCATGGAAAAAGAAAGACCAACGTGCCAGGGCCACAATCTGCCTACTTCTCGAGGACGACCAGCTGATCCACGTGCGGAATAAAACGTCCACCCGATCAGTGTGGTTGGCCCTGAGAAAGGTGCATGAAAGGTCTAACTTAACCTCAAAGATGTATCTCCTCAGAAAACTGTACAGACTCAGGCTCAAAAGCGAGCAAAGTATGGATGAGCACATCAACAGAACACTTGAGCTAGTTAACGAGCTCAGGGGACTGGGCGAAGAGCTCAAGGAAAACCACGTCGCATTCCTCCTGTTGTGTAGCCTGCCAGAGAACTATGGCATGCTAATCACAGCACTTGAGGCTAGACCCGAGGGTGACATAACACTCGTATTCGTTACCGGCAAGCTCAAGGACGAGTTTAACCGAAGAACGGAAACAGAATTGGGGGTCGAATACAACGAAGCTGTATTAAAAACCGGACCTCAATACGGGACAGTGGAAAGAATGAAGTGCTTTCACTGCAACAAAGAAAGACTGCCGGACCCTCAAGAGAGAAACAAAGTTCAACAGGGAAAAGTCAAGAGCGCCATAAGAAGCGAGGCCAGATCAAGCGACGATGAAGAACTGCGCTACGTATGTTTCAAGGCGGAGGAAGTCAAGAAAACAACCACGTGATTCATTGACTCAGGAGCAACATGCCACATGACTTATGACAGGGCATTTTTTTCAAGACTCGACGAGAAGTCGTGCACCGTCTCACTCGCAAACGGGAGCTCCATGCAGTCCGAGGGAGTGGGGGAGGGCTTCCTGAAATGCAAAGTGGGTCCGTCACCCAGGAGACCCGTGAACGTGCTGCTCAAAAGCGTGCTGTACATCCCCAGCCTCGACGGCAGCCTGATATCGGTGCCCACACTATCCAAGATTGGGTTCTCAGTAAAATTCGACAGCAATCAGTGCACGGTCTCAAAAACCGGAGAAACCCTAGCCAAAGGCCTCCGGAAAAAGCAACTCTTCGAAGTCTGGCTAGACAGTGACAAAACGAGGCAACGCGCAAAGTCTGCTATCCAAGAGGAAAATCATGAGAACTGCATCCACCTATGGCACAGACGCATGGGACACCGAAACCCCGACGCCGTCAGAAGACTGAAGAAAGAAAATCTAGCAACTGGTATGACACTCGGTGACTGCGACACGCGAGAAAAGTGCATTACATGCGTGAAGGGTAAGCTAACCAAAAAGCCTTTCCCGAAGAAAAGCGAGGAACGGGCAGATAAACCTCTCGGATTGGTCCATTCTGACCTGTGCGGACCGATGAATACCAAAACCCCTGGCGGAAAGAGGTACATCATGACACTGATTGACGACTACTCCAGATACTGCACGGTCTACCTACTGAGAACTAAAGACGAAGTTTTGTACAAGCTGAAAGTTTACTCGGCAAGAGTCAACAACATCTTCAACACCAAAATTAAGAAGATTAGGTGCGACAACGGGAGAGAATACAAAAATGCAGCCGTCAAATCGTTTCTGGACGAGGAAGGCATCGAACTGAAACTCTCTGTACCATACTCTCCCCAACAAAACAGAGTAGCCGAAAGGAAGAACCGCTCCCTTACAGAAATGGCAAGATGCATGCTACTCGACGCGTCCCTCCCAACAAAGTACTGGGGAGAAGCAGTAGTCACCGCCAACTACCTACAAAACCGATTGCCCAGCAAATCGGTTGAAAAAACTCCGTATGAACTGTGGTTCGGCAGCAAACCGAACGTCTCCTACATCCGAGTTTTTGGAAGCAAAGTCTACAGCCATATCCCCAAGGAGAAGAGGACGAAGCTAGATCCCCGAGCCGAAGAAGGAACTCTCGTTGGATACAGCGAAGAAGCCAAGGGATACCGCGTACTAAACACAGCTACCGGGAAAATCATTGTCAGCAGAACCGTCACATTCACAGAAAACCAGGATGAAAGACAGCTTCGAAGTTATCAGCAAAAGACCGGAATGGGAAGAAGCAGCGAACGTAGACTCGGGTAACCTCAATCTCACAAAGAACCAGGAAGCCGCCGTCGAACACGCAGATAACCCCAGCGACAATGATCAAGAGACAAGCTGAACCGGCTTCCGAAGACTCCAGAAAATATAAGACCTAACAAAGGGATTCTCCCAAGAGACTGTTGTACCTAGCCAGAGAAGAGGTCATCGAACCAGGAAGTTGGAGAGAAATGACCCAAATGAAGGAGACCGGAAGGAAGAGTGGACAAAAGCGGCAAACGAGGAATATGAATCTCTCATGGCCAACGCCACTTGGTCATTGACTACCCTGCCCGAAAACAAGAAGGCAATCGGAAGCAAGTGGACCTTCAAGGCCAAAGAAAATGCAAGCGGAAACATAGAACGCTTCAAAGCCAGGTTAGTCGCGAAAGGATTCTCTCAGAAGTACGGAGAAGACTACGACAAGACATTCGCCCCAGTGGCCAAATACGCCACCATAAGAACCCTACTCGCAATAGCCACTGTTAAAGACTAAAAATAAGGCACATGGATGTGTCGACTGCATTCCTCAATGGCAACCTATCCGAGGAAGTGTACATGAAGCAGCAGGAAAGAGTTCGTCATTCCAGGACAAGAAGACATGGTGTGCAAGCTCAATAAAAGCTTGTACGGTCTAAAGCAATTGGCCAGGACCTGGAATTCCAAAGCCCACGATACAATAACCAAGTTGGGGTTCTCACAAAGCAAAGCTGATGCTTGTTGTACGTGAAAGGAGCGGACAAACATACACCTACGTCACCATTTACGTAGATGCGCAACACGGAAGAGGAGCTCGGCCAACTTCACGTAGACCTGAATAGCTCTTTTGCCCACAAAAGACCTAGGCGAGGCAAACAACTACCTAGTGATTGAAATAGACAGAGATGCAAACGGGGACATGCTGCTACACCAACGCGGAAAGATACTTACCTTTATCAAACGGTTCGGAATGGCAAGTGCCAAGTGTAGCACAACACCCATGGACGCCAGCTACCTGAGCCAAACCGGAGAGAAAAACCTACTACCGATAACAAAGAGTACCGACAAGCAGTGGGGGCACTCCTGTACCTTGCAAACGTCACACGCCCAGACATCGCCACCGCCATAAGCATCCTGAGTAGGAGACTCGAAAATCCAGGGCCATGGACTGGACGGCGGTAAAGAGAGTGATACGCTACCTAAAAGGTACCGCCGCTCTCCACTAAGGATCAGCGCTCAGGGGCACTGTTCTCCAGGATCACCGACGCAGACTGGGGAGGTGACCCAAATGCGACAGAAAGTCAAGGAGCGGTTAATATTTCAACTAGGAAGCAATACAATATCCTGGTTGAGCAAGAAAACAAAACTGCGTAGCCCTCTCCTCAACCAAAGCAGAGTACGTGGCCACCACTCTAGCTTGCCAAGAGGCTACATGGCTCCGACAGCTCCTAAGCGACCTAGGTTACGCCCAGGAAGACCCAACGGTACTGCACGAGGACAACCAGCGGTGCATTAAGCTAGCCACGTCTGAGAAAATAGGCAACCGAGTGAATCATATAGATCTCAGGTACCACTATATTCGAGACGTCGTAGACCAAGGCACCGTCCGCCTGGAATACTGCCCCACGGAAGACATGCGTGCGGACATACTAACGAAGCCGCTGCCGGGCCCCAGGTTTGCAGCACTGCGGGAGAAGATAGGGCTTGCAGCCAGCGACCCGCGCGAAGGACGTCCGTCGAGTGGGGGTGTTGGATTACATGCTACGAACGCCTGCGCGACGGGCAACCCGCCGTACGGCCGAATGGCCAACTACAAGTCACCGCTTCCTTGCAGTGCTTAGACTCCCGTCTCAGTACGATCTACAAGGCTGAGTATAAACCACGTTTCGTCGGCCCGCTCAAACACCTTAGAAGTGACAAAACTAGTGAACTTATAACAGTTTCCCCAATGTATCTTGCATCACATTCACAAGGTATAGAATAAATAACACCCTTAGATGACTGAACCTCATCCCTAGGTTTAGTCTTGATGAGTATGCTGCGCAACGTATTAGACGGACAAAAAACAAAGACGCCCAGTTGAAACATAATCTGCCTGTGAGAAGGGTGACTAGAAGTCGAGCAAAGAGCTTAGCACAGTGATTTGTTTGTTTATAGTTTTATTGTAATGCTGATGTTTGTGTGTATTTATTATTTTATACCATGTCTTCTTGAAAATGAAAGCTTAGTCTTTTGAAACGTTGAAGTTTTATTTAAATATCTGTTTTAAGCATATTATATATTGCGTGATTATTACCGTTAAGTGTACAATAACATAAACCATGAATCACGAAAGCCTTCAACTAAACATTTATATATTTGTGTGCTATTATGGTTGTGAAACAACACAGTTTGAATCTAGCGCCGCCATCAGCGCCGCCTAGTGTCATGAAGGCGCTGTGAATTCTCGCGCGATTGCTTAGCGTCATGGAGGCATGTGTCATGTACACAAGCTCGTCAATAAATGTTGTCAATAAGCATTGTCAATCATTGTGCAACTTATGTATTCCCCCAACATATTCCATGGGGCCAGGTGGGTTTATAAAGAACTACACCAAATGTAAGCAGTAAAACATAAGCAAGGGCTATGCCAGACTCGAAAAACGGCGGGGAAGGGGCAAGTCTAGGCCTAGGCCAGGCTGGCCCTAGGGCCTCGTATCACGTTGAAACGTATAAGTCGTTCGATTTCCAGTGTCCGGAGGATTGGCCTAGGTGGATTAGGCGGTTTGAAAGATTTAGAAAAACTTCAGGCCTGCATACACAGAGCCAGGAGGATCAAATCAACGCCTTAATCTAAACAATGGGGGACGAGGCGGAAGACATTCTAGCTAGGGTAGGCCTCACAGTGGCGGAGCTAAACACGTATGCTGGGGTCGTTGACCAATTCGAAAATCACTTTGTGGCTAGGAGAAATGTCATATACGAACGGGCGCGTTTCAATAAACGCCTACAACAGGTAGGCGAAAGCATTGAGACATTTGTCACAGACCTGCATCGTCTAGCAAAGCATTGCCAATATTAGTCAGGTTCACGTACTATGTATTTTCGTGTGATTTTTTTTAAGATTAGCAAAGTGCCATATTTTTGGAAAGCTTAAAACGTCAGGAATTCAAAAATCCATGTTTGCATTTGCTCAGATGTTCGTATGGCCGCCATTTTGGATAATCAAAATGGCCGCCAGAAAATATAAATTTAATTATATCTCGGCTTCCAAGTGACACAGGAAGTTCATATGAAATTCTCATGCTATGTTTTAACACCAAGAATATTAAAATCAACGTAATTTTTTTTAAATATACAGCCACGGCCGCCATTTTGAATTTAAACATGGCTGACCCTAAAATACGATTTTCACTATAATGAAGCTTCTAATTGACATAGAGAGTTCATGTTAGTTGTTCCTTCAATGGTTTTCAGATTCTTGTAACGCAGTCTGGTGCTGAGGACGACTGTCGACGGACGAAGGATTTAAAATACCAATGTTTAACTATACAGTCCAACCTAGTCCTACTTTGGTGATTCTCAGTCTACTTTGCACAGATTCTTGTAACTCAGTCTGGGTGCTGGGAAAAAGACTGTTCCCACGGAAAGAAGGTGGGAAAATACCAATGGGGTTTTAACTATACGTCCTAACCAAATCAAAAATTAGTAATTCCCCACCTACTTTGCACAGATTCTTGTAAACGCATCCCGGGTGCTGGGGGGGACGGGCGCGACGGAGAAAGGGTTTTAAAAAACCAAAGTTTTTAATATACAGTCCCACCTAGTCAAACATTATGATTCCCCAGCCTACTTTTTCACGATTCTTGTAACGGGAGTCTGGGGCTGAAGACGACTGTCGACGGATAAGGATGTAAAATACCAATGTTTTTTAAATTTTACCGTCCACCTAGCAAAAAATTAGGATTCTCAGCCTCTTTGCCCCAAAATTTTTGTAAAAGCAGTCGGGTGGGGGGGACGACTGTCCCCCGGATGAAGGGTGGATAATCCCAAAGTTTTAATTAAAAGTCCTACCTATCAAACATTTTGGTGATTCTCAGCCTACTTTGCACAGATTCTTGAACGCGTCCCGGGTGCTGAGGACGACTGCGACTGAGGAAGGATGTAAAATACCCAAAGGGTTTTTAAATATACAGTCCTACCTAGCAAAAATTAGTTTCTCACCTACTTTTCACAGATTCTTGTAACGCAGTCCCCGGGTCTGAGGACGATGTCGACGGATGAAAGGGTTTTTAAAAAAACCAATGTTTTAAAATAAAACAAATCCAACCTTGGCCTTTCTTTGGTTTATTCCAGCCTATTGGGACAGATTCTTGTAACCCCCGTCTGGGGGCTGAGGGAAAACTGTCGACGGACGAAGGAATTAAAATACCAAAAGTTTTAACTATACAGTCCCAACCCAGTCAAACATTTTGTGATTCTCACCTACTTTGCACAGATTCTTTTAACGCAGTCGGGTGCTGAGGACGACTGTCGACGGGTGAAGGATTTTAAAAAACCAAGGGTTTTTAAATATAAAAGTCCAACCCCAGGGCCTACCTTTTGGGGGATTTTTCAGCCTACTTTGCCAGATTCTTGTAACGGAGGGTGGGGCCCGGGGGACGGGCTGTCGACGGAAGAAGGATTAAAATACCAATGTTTTAACATACAGCCCACCCAGTCAAACATTAGTGATTTTCAGCCTACTTTGCCCCAAAATTCTTGTAACGCAGTCGGGGGGCTGAGGAAAGACGTCGGGGGATGAAGGTGTAAATACCTTCTTTTAAATATACAGTCCCACCTAGTCCTACTTTGGTGGGTTCCAAACCCACTTTGGGACAGATTCTTGTATCGCCGGTTTGGGGCTGAGGCCCAAATATCGACGGAGAAGGGTGTAAAATACCAATGTTTAAACTATACAGTCCAAAACCCAGTCCTACTTTGGTGATTTCAGCCTTCTTTGCACAGATTTTTGTAACGCAGTCTGGGGGGGGGGACACTGTTACGGAAAAAGGTAAAAAAAAATATCAATGTTTTAAATTACCCTACAAAAACCTTTTTCCTACTTTTTGGGGATTCTCAGCCTATTTCACGATTCTTGTAAAAAAGTCTGGGGGGCTGAGGACGACTGTGGGCGGATGAAAGGGTGTAAAATAAAAAAATTTTTACTAACAGTCCAACCCGCTTTCCCACTTTGGTGATTCTCCGCCACTTTGGGACAGATTTTTGTAACGGGAGTCTGGGGGGCTGAGGACGGGCTGTCGCAGATGAAAAGGGTTAAAATACCCAAAGTTTAAATTATAAGTCCAAACCCTTGGGCCTACTTTTGGGGATTCTCAGCCTTTTTGCACAGATTTTTTGTAACCCAGTCTGGGTGCTGAGGACGACTGTCGACGGATGAAGGATTTTAAAAAACCAATACTCTAACCACTACAATCCAACCTAGTCCCACCTTTGGGGATTATCAGCCTACTTTGCACAGATTCTTGTAACGCAGTCTGGGTGCTGAGGACGAATGTCGAAGGAATTAAGGGTTTTAAAAACCCCGATTTAACTATACAGTCCTACCTATTTAAACATAAGTGATTCTTAGCCTACTTTTCACAGATTCCCTTTTAGCGCAGTCCCGGGGGGAGGACGGGGTGTCCGGGCGGGGGGAAGGATTTAAAATACCAATGTTTTAAAATATACAGTCCTACCCAGTCCAAAAAATTTTTGTGATTCTCAGCCTATTTGCCCAGATTCCTTTTAATGCAGTCTGGGTGTGAGGGGCGACTGTCGACGGATGGAAAGGGGTGTAAAAATACCAAAAGTTTTTTAAATATACAGTCCAACCTAGTCCTACTTTGGGGATTTTCTCAGCCTACTTTTTTACAGATTTTTTGTAAAGGAGATGGGGGCTGAGGACGGAAAATGTCGACGGGGGAAAAGGGGTAAAATACCAAACTTTTAAATTACGTCCTACCTAGTCCTACTTTTATGATTCCCAGCCCCAATTTTCACAGATTCTTGATCGCAGTCTGGGTGCCCGGGGGGGGACAACTATCGACGGATGAAGGTGTAAAATACCCAAAGTTTTAAAATATACAGTCCAAACCCCAGTCCTACCTTGGTGATTCTCAGCCCTTTTTTTGGGACAAAATTCTTGGGAAAAGCAGTCTGGGTGCTGAGGCACTTCGAAAGGGTAAGGATTTTAAAATACCAAAAGGGTTTTTAAATATACAGTCCAACCTTGTCCTACTTTGGTGATTCTCCATACTTTTCACGATTCTTTTAACGCAGTCTGGAAGCTGAGGACGACTTCGACGGATGAAAGGGTGTAAAATACCAAAAATTTTTACTATTTCAGTCCAAACCCAGTCCTACTTTTTGGTTTATTCTCAGCCTACTTTGCACAGGGGTTTTTGTAACGCATTTTGGTGCCAGGACGACTGTTTGACGGGTGAAGGGTGTAAATACCAATGTCTTAACTATACAGTCCAACCTTGTCCTACTTTGGTGATTCTCAGCCCCTTTTTTGGGACAAAATTCTTGTAACGCAAATTGGGTTGGGGGGGACGACTGTCGCCCGGGTGAAAGGTGTAAAAAAACCAATGTTTTAATATAAAAGCCAAATTGGGCTAAATTGGGGATTCCCCAGCCTACTTTGCAAGGGTTCTTGTAACGCAGTTCCCCCCGGGGGCTGAGGACGACTGGGCGACGGATGAAGGGTGGGAAAATACCAATCTTTTTTAAAATTTAAAAACCAACCTAGTCAAAAAATTGTGATTTTCTGCCTCCTTACACAGATTCTTGTAACACAGTCTGGGTGCTTTAGGACGATGTCGACGGAGAAGGGTGTAAATACCAAATTTTTTAAATATACAGTCCTATTTTAGTCAAACCTTAGTGATTTTCAGCCTGCTTTGCACAGATTCTTGTTTAAAAGCAGTCGGGTGCTGAGGACGGGCTGTCGAGGAAAAGAAGGATTTAAAAAAAACCAAAGTTTTTAAAAATTACAGTCCAACCAAGTCCTACTTTTGGTTTTTTCTCGCCCCACTTTGGGACAGATTCTTGTAACGCAGTCTGGGTGCTGAGGCCCACTGTCGACGGACAAAGGAAATTTCCCAAAATTTCAATGTTTTAAAATATACAGGGTTTAAAACCTTTTCCTACTTGGTTATTACAGCCTACTTTGCCCCAGAAATTCCCTTTTAACGCAGTCTGGGTGCTGAGGACGACAATCGACGGAGGAAGGATGTTAAATACCAATTTTTTTAAATATTCCCGTCCAAACCCTTTTCCTACTTTGGTGATTATCAGCCTACTTTGCACAATTCTTTTAAAAGCAGTCTGGGGGCCGAGGACCCAAAATGTCGACGGGGGATGGATTTTAAAAAACAAACTTTTAACTATACAGTCCAAAACCCAGTCCTACTTTGGGGATTTTTCACCTACTTTGCACAGGGTTTTTGTAAGAGTCTGGGGGGCTGAAAGGGCGACTGTCGACGGAAAAAGATGTAAAAAAACCAATTTTTTTAACCCATCCAAATCCCCCAAACCCAGTCTACTTTGGGGGGTTCCCGCCTACTTTGCAAAAGATTTTTTGTAAAAGCAAATCCCGGGTGCTGAGGACGACTGTGACGGATGAAGGAAGTAAAATACCAAAGTTTTAAATATACAGTCCAAACCCAGTTTCCCACTTTGGTGATTTTTCAGCCTACTTTGGGACAGATTCTTGAACGCAGTCGGGGGCTTTAGGACGGGCTGTCGACGGATGAAGGATGTTAAAAAAACCCAAAGTATTAACATACCCTCCTACCTAGTCAAAAAATTAGTGATTCTCAAACCCACTTTGGGACAGATCTTGTAACGCAGTCAGGGGGGGGCGGGGGGACGACGGGCGACGGATGAAGGATGTAAAAAACCAAACCCTTTTTAAATATACGTCCTACCTATCCTTTCTTTGGTGATTTCAGCCCACTTAGCAAAGATTCCCTTTTAACGCAGGGCCCGGGGGCTGGGGGACGACTGTCGACGGATGAAGGTGTAAAATACCAAAGTTTTAAATATAAAGTCCAAAACCCAGTTACTTTTTTGGGGATTCTCAACCCACTTTGCACAGATTCTTGTAACTCAGTCTGGGTGCTGGGGACGACTGTCGACGGAGGAAGGGTTTAAAAAACCCAAACCCTTTTTAAATATACAGTCCCCAAACCCGTCCTAGTTTGGGGGTTTTTTCTCAGCCCCCCTTTGCACAGATTCTTGTAACGCAGTCCCGGGTGCCCGAGGGCGACTTCGACGGGAAAGGATTTCCAAAAATTGGGAATGTTTTTTAAATAAACAGTCCAACCCTTTTCCTACTTTGGGATTTTTCAGC
Source organism: Sweltsa coloradensis (assembly GCA_024449915.1). Lineage (NCBI taxonomy): Eukaryota > Metazoa > Arthropoda > Insecta > Plecoptera > Chloroperlidae > Sweltsa > Sweltsa coloradensis. The sequence goes on from JAMZAV010005095.1 coordinate 68,544, forward strand.
CTAGTTTGCCCCAGATTCTTTTTAACGCAGTCTGGGGGCTGAGGGCGACTGTCGACGGATGAAAAAAGGGTGTAAAAAACCAAACTTTTAACTATACAGTCCTACCTAAATCCCACTTTGGGGGATTCTCAGCCTACTTAGGCACAGATTCTTGTAACGCAGTCTGGGTGCTGAGGACGACGGTCGACGGATGAAGGTTGTAAAAAAAACCAAAGTTTTAACTATTCGTCCAACCCTTTTCCTTTCTTTGGTGATTATCAGCCTACTTTGCACAGATTCTGTAAAAGCAGGGCCCCGGGGGGCTGAGGCCCACTGTCGCGGGCAAGGATTTAAAAAACTAATGTTTTTAAATATACAGTCCAAACCAAGTCTTCTTTGGTTTTTTCTCAGCCCACTTTGGGGGAAAATTCTTGTAACGCAGTCTGGGTGCCCGAGGACCACTGTCGACGGACAAAGGATTCCAAATTGCAAAAGTTTTTAAATATTTCAGTCCAACCTTGTCCCTTTTTTTGGGGTTTTCAGTACTTTTTCACAGATTCTTGTAAAACAGTCCCGGTGCTGGGGGAGACTGTCGCGGACGAAGGATTTAAATACTAATTGGAATGGGGTTTGCGAGGGGTTTGCGGGGGCCCAAGCGAAGAAATTTCCTTTCACTACAATGGGGAAAAAAATCCGGGAAAGGTTTTTTTTTTTTTTTTTTTTCTTTTTTTTCTTCTTTCTTTCTTTCCTGCATTTTTGTCTTTTCTGTTTAAAACGATTCCCGGGAAAAAACCCATACTCCCATTGCAATGAAATTTTATGGGGGCCTTGAAAAATTTTTAACTAAGAAATGCCACGTTTTTTTAGGGGCAATAAAAAAAAAATTTCTCATGGGAAAAACGCCAAATTTTAAAGATTTTTTCGATTTTTTAAAAAATTTCTTGATTATAACCCTACATGCTTTATCCGATTGGGAATGATTTTTTTTACAGAACCTTAATTTTTTTGAATTTATATTTTTTCGGTGAAATTTAAGCGTAATCAAATAATTATTTTAAAACGAAAAAACGCAATTTTTCGATTTTTTTAATTTTTCTTTCTTATAAACCCCCCACATGCTTTATTTCCCATTTTTAAAAGATTTTTTCACAGGGAACCCTTTTTTTAATAATTAATTATATTCGTTTTAAAATTTGGCGCAAACGAATAATTATTTCTTATGAAAATTTCAATATTTAAAATTTTTTTCCCTTTTTTTAAAATACGATTAAAATTAAAAAAAAAAAAAGTTAAATTTTTTTTTTTTTAAATTTTTTTAATTTAAAAAAAAATTTTAAAAAAAGTTCTGATTTTTTTTCACAGAACAACAAAAATCCGGAAAAACATGGCAGCTCAAATTTACCCCTTACGCTCATCCAACAAACGGGCGGGACTTAAACGTTTTCCTAGTGTTTTTTAAATATACAGCCCCAAACCGTCCTACTTTGGTTATTCTCAAACCTACTTTGCACAGATTCTTGTAACGAGTCTGGGTTTCTGAACGACTGTCGCGGAAAGAGGATGTAAAATCCCAAAGTTTTAACATTAAATCCACCTAGTCTACTTTGGTGATTATCAGCCACTTGCACAGATTCTTGTAACGCAATCTGGGTGTGAGGAAGACTGTCGACGGGGGAAGGGTTTAAAAAACCCAAACTTTTAACTATACAGTCTAACCTTCCTACTTTGGTGATTCTCACCTACTTTGCACAGATTTTTGTAACGCGGTCTGGGTGTTTAGGACGAATGTCGCGGATGAAGGATGTAAAATACCAATGTTTTAACTATCACATCCTAGCTAGTCAAACATAAATGATTCTCAGCCCACTTTGCACAGATTCTTGTAGGCAGTCTGGGGGCTGGGAGACTGTCGCGGGTGAAAAAAAAAAAAAAGTTTTAAATATACAGTCCCCCCCCCCAAGTCAAAAACCCAAATTTTAAGTTTGAAATTTCCCCCAACCCTTTTAAAAATTCTTGCCAGAATTTTTTTGTTTTGGCAGTTTGGGGGCTGAGGACGACTGTCGACGGGAAAAGAAAAAAAAAAAAAAAATTTACCAATTGGTTTGCAACCCCCAAATTACCGGGTTTTTTTTTCCTTAACCAAGTCAAACCATTTTT
>JAMZAV010005096.1:0-41084 GCA_024449915.1 Sweltsa coloradensis
TGTAACGTATTTACCCATTTTGTCAATCATTCGAATATGCACTACAAAAAAAACGATATCATAGACAATTCTCGATTACCCAAAAACGTAGCAAGTCTAAGTTCAGAGATTTCGAAGGTCCCCTCAAATTTTCATTAAGATCACATAAGTCGTTTGCCCGGTAGAGAGCGAACAAACAGACGGAAAAACAAAAAACAAAAAACAAAAAAAACAAACAAACAAAAAACACCCGAGCTAAAGTTTTTGGGGGTCGGTGAAATTGAAGTCTTCGCTTCGCTCATCCAATAACGCCAACATATGGAACAAAGTATGATCGTATTTTTTATGACTTCTAAATTGCAACGAATAAAATAATATTTCTGTAGTTTTTATAAAATCATTAAACGTTATTCCAATAGTGGACATCCAGCCTGGATTTTTATTTAATTGGAACAATGTTTAAATACTTAAATTGTGGTCAATGTTCTTTGAATTGCATGTAAGAGTTGAGCTATACGTTTTTGGAACGGCATTCATGCCATTTTTTCTTCTATAACAGGATAATACGTTATTCCATTAGACGTTATTCATACGCCCCGGTCGTTTCGACGACGACGTGAGAAACTGGAGAGCTTCAACCGGTAAGCTTATATTGCGCCGCCTATGATACTGAAAGTGAGATGAGTTGATGGTGTGTTTTGAAGATTTAGAGTGTTTTATAAGTTTTATATATAACAAAACAAATGATGATGATTGCAATAGCAAAAACAACAAAGAAATTAAAGAAATGTGTATGATGTGAATTAAGTTTTGTTTTAAATAGATTACTTTGGATGAAAAATTTAGTAAGTTTGTCAACGCTATCATATGATAGAAGTTCTTCATATGATTGGGATAGATCAAATTGCGTGCGCAAGGCATCATTTTTGGTACATTTAGCTATCATATGATGTACGGTTTTTACCTTCATTGAATTGTTTTGCCGTAAAATGAGAGGGGAGTAGTGAGGGGAGATTAGGAGGCCATTTCTGACAACTATTTGTTCAGTGTCAACCTACTTTTTGGTTAAAAGTTAAAAATTATGGGATTTATTACCTAGTTCTAAAGTCAAAAGAACTAAAAAAAATTGTAATTCAACCAAATTATAGTCATAGGCTAAAATAATATGGTTTTACGAACAACTTGTTTTAGTTGATTCAACTAAACAACAGTAAATAAATTATTGGATGAGCGTAGCGAGCGTAGCGAGCGAAGCGAAGATTCCATTTCACTACACTGTAGAAAAAAATCCGGAATGTTTTTTTTTCTTTTTTTTTTGTATTTTTGTGTGTTTGTTAACACGATTCCGGCTAAACCGATACTCCGATTGCGATGAAATTTTATGGAGGCCTTCGAAATCTCTAAACTTAGAACTGCCACGTTTTTGAGCGCAATCGGGAAATTGTTTCTCATAAAAAACGCAATTTTACGATTTTCGATGCGATTTTTAAATCATTTGTTCGACTTATAACACTAACATGCTTTATCCGATTGTAATGATTTTTCAGAGAACCTTAATTGTATGAATTAAGATATTCGTGTGAAATTTGAGCGTAATCGAAAAATTATTTCTCATGAAAATAGAAATTTTACGGGTTTTTTCTTTTTTAAAACAATTCTTTGACTTATAACACCTACATGCTTTATCCTATTGTAATGATTTTTTCATAGAACCTTAATTTCATGAATTAATATACTCGTGTTAAATTTGAGCGCAATCGAATAATTATTTCTTATGAAAATTGCAATTTTACGATTTTTTTCTTCTTTAAAAATTACGTAAAAATTACAATTTATTAAAAAAATTAAGTTAATTTAGTAATGTAGTAGTTAAAGTAATTAATTAAGTAATGATTTTTTCACAGAACAACAGAAAATACGCGTAACACAATGCAGCTCAATGCACCAATAACGCTCATCCAACAACGCGGCGGGACATAAGCGTTTTCCTAGTTTGGTTAACAAACACATTATTGGGTACCGTTGGGTCATTATGTGCCAATATAACCTAGGGTATATAGGGAGGAAAATACCATGCTGGTCAGAACCAGCCTCTGGTAAGGGAATGAATGGGGGGCTTTTCAGCCCGCAGTCGTCATTGTTTTTTCTCACTGCTCGTGTTGTCATGATTGTCGTCGTTGGCGAGGTCTTCAAGGGAATGGGGAGAGTTCCCCGATGACAACCGACAGAGCTCGCCTCTTGTTTCAGTGTGTAAAATTCTCCCCCATAGAAGCTGATGAGATTTACTTTTTCTATTTGTTCAACATTTACGATTAGCACTTAGCAGAGCCATCAAGTCTGGACTAAATTCAATTTTGGGCACAGACAGGGTGTTCAGGTGTCAGGGTAAAATACTTCCCGATTATAGAGGACGTAAGAAACTAGGCCGCTTCAACCGGTTAGGTCATATTGCGCCGCCTGTGATAATGAAAGTTGATGAGATGAGTTAATAGTGTGTAAGGATATTATAAAGTTTTCCAAGTGTATAAATAAATAAACAAACAAAATGATGATGATGATAGAAATAGCAAAACAAAAGTTATGTATGTGAATGAAAATAAATAAGTTAAAGAAATGTGTATGGTGTGAATTAAATTTGGTTATATAGATGATTTGGAAGAGAAATTAAGAAAGTTTGTCGCCGTTATCATATATAAGAATTTCTTCATATGATTGGGAGAGATCAATTTGCGTGCGCAAGGCATCATTTGGTACATTCTGCTAGCATATGATGTACGGTTAAAGGTACATCACATGTGTCACATATGGGAATAACCTTTTCTCTGGTTAAGAGATATCCGTGAGTTAGGCGTGTGTGGCATATTTGAATTCTAGACAGTACCACCTCTTCTCTACGTGAGAGTCGAGACGAAGGAGGACGAATTTTATTAGAAAAGAAACAAGGCCTATACTTATTCTCATTCTTGATGTGACGTCATCAATCATCCGTGACATCAGAAGCAATGTACGAAGGGTCCAGATCGAGACTGAGAACGCGAATGAAACCTAGTAGGCCTAATGAAAATATCAATCTCGGTTTCATTCTTATTACCAAAGAATGGCTTCCCATAGGGATACGGTCGAAGTATAAATTAACTAGGAAAACGCTTAAGTCCCGCCGCGTTGTTGGATGAGCGTAATTGGTGCATTGAGCTGCCATTTGTTATGCGGATTTTCTGTTGTTCTTTGAAAAAATCATTACTAAGTTGAAGATTTCTTTAAATAAAATAAAATAAAATAAAAAATTAACTTAAATTTTTTATTTTTTTTGAATTAATCGTAATTGATAAAAAAAGAAAAAAACGTAAAATGGAGATTTTTATAAGAAATAATTTCTCGATTGCGCTCAAATTTAACACGAAAATATTAATTCATTGAATTAAGGTTCTGTGAAAAAATCATTACAATCGGATAAAGCATGTAGGTGTTATTAGTCAAAGAATTGTTTAAAAAAGAAAAAAAACGTAAATTTTGATTGTTATGAGAAATAATTTTTCAATTGCGCTCAAATCTCACACGAATATCTTAATTCATAAAATAAAGGTTCTGTTAAAAAATCATAAAAATCGGATAAAGCATGTAGGTGTTATAAGTTGAAGAATTTTTTCAAAAATCGAATAAATCGTAAAATTGCGATTTTCATGAGAAATACTTTTTCGATTGCGCTCAAACACGTGGCAGTTCTAAGTTCAGAGATTTCGAAGGCCTCCAGAAAATTTCAATACAATTGGAGTTTTGGTTTAGCCGGAATTGTGTGGACAAACAGACAAAAATACACAAAAAAAAGAAAAAGAAAAGAAAAAAAAACATTCAGGATTTTTTTCTCCAGTGTAGTGAAATGGAATCTTATCTTCGCTCGCTACGCTCATCCAAAAAGGTTTAAGGGCGCCTCAACCGTTATGTCATATTGCGACTTCTGCGATATTGTTATCTATTAGAAAGTTAATAACTATATATATTTTATACCCGACGACGAACGACAGAGCTCGTCTGTACATTCAGGGAGTAATGCAATGACATAATATAAGCTAAGCGCTAGACACACAGTATAGCCGTGGGGAGCATAACAATTTGAAGCGATTTGAATAGGGAAAAACCCACCGCCGTCTAAATGTATCGTACCCTTAAATTTAACAGCCTTTGTGTTAACAAGCGGTGTAAAATCAAAACCGCAAGATGGCGATTTCTCGTTATTATTGAAGAAAAACAGTCTTTCTTCCTCAAATCTCTCAGTTACTCCGATTTCCGAACAAAGCAATTCAAGTTGGTGGACTATCATACTATTGTCTATCTGCATTAGGCTTTTAGTAATCAAAACTAGTTATTTGTGCGGAATATGTGTCTGAACAAGGTCGTGCAGGTCTAGGGTTGCCTAGGAGAGGCCTAGGGCTTGTCAAACGTGTAATGTTAGCATTAATTGAATGTAGTTCTATAGCCTAATTCAACTAAAGGCTTACACTGTTGTATTATAAATAATTTTCTTTATCTGGGCCTAGGCCCGGGACGGTTTCTGGTTTGTTTTATGAAAGTAATGACAATTTTTCTCGTTTCACACATAGAAGCAAAATTTAAAATGTCCGCCATTTGTTTACGTATTTGTTTATCCCCGCGACGTTCAAATAATCCACTGCATCTTAGTTCATTCAACTAGATGAAGTATCTATGTTGCAGTGAATTGATTTTCCCTACTCGAGAGGCTTCAAATTGTTACGCTAGCGCTCGTTTGGAAGGATAGGAGACTGAGCGTCTAGCGCTTTGCTACGCAAAGCTTATGTACGTCATTGGAGTAATGTGCTATCCTTGTAACTAGCCGATGTTTGCGGGGTGGACTTTTTCTCTTGAATCGCCTTTAACGATAAGCAGAGCCATGCTCTTGCCAAATTCTACCCCGGGCCCAGACGGCTTAATTTCGGTGAGTAATTAATTACCGATAACCTTCTTACGAACATATGTTTGCGAGACGGTCTTTTTCTCTCGAATTGTTTTTTACTATTATCAAAGACATGCTCTGGGCCAATTACTATTCAGTTTTAACTAAATAGAATAGACGTTTAATAAGTAAATACCTAAATAAAAATTCTACTAAAGTTACCCTGATGAATACATAATTGGATGAGCGTAGCGAGCGTAGCGAGCGGAAGCGAAGACTTCAATTTCACTGACCCCCAAAAAATTTAGCTCGGGTGTTTTTTTTTTTTTTTGTTTTTTGTTTTTCCGTCTGTTTGTTCGCTCGATTCCGGGCAAACGGCATATGCGATCTTGATGAAAATTTGACCGGACCTTCGTTTTCTCTGAACTTAGAGGTGTATTGTTTTTGGGTACAATCGAAGAAATATTTCTCATGAATATCGTACTTTTACGATTTTTTTTTCGATTTTTAGTGCGATATTTTCGTCACATTTGGGCCGATTCTGACCAAACGGGTGGGGCTACAACGTTCATATTTCACATGGACATTAAGATTATGGTGTTGAAGTACCTTTTTAAAGAAAAAGTTGAAAAAGTTAGCTAAAATCTATAGAAATAAAGGTTTTAATATTAGTTTTTCAATTTTTAGTGAGATATTTTCGTCACATTTGGACCGATTTTGACCAAACGGGTGGGACTACAACGTTAAGATTTCACATGGACATTAAGGTTATGGTGATGTAGTACCTTTTGAAAGAAAAAGTTGAAAAAGTTAGTCAGAATCCACAGAAACAAAGGTTTTAATATGAGTTTTTTGAGGTTTATAATACCAATTAACAAGTATAACAATAGAAATTTGACAACAATCACCTACAATGCATTCAAAAAGCACTTGCAAAGGAAAAGTGCAAACAAACGCAAAAAAACGCAAACAAAAAACTTACAAAAAACCGCTCATCCATCAACGCGGCGGGACTTTAGCGTTTTCCTAGTAATAAAAAAGGACAATGCACACTTTATAATTTTAGAAGGGAGAATGACTACGACGACGACGAGTTGGAGTGACGAGTGTTGGATTGATATTAGACCCATTCTTTCGGCCAATACCTCGGGCGACGATGTGGGGGAAAATCCCATGCTGGTCAGAACCAGCCGTGGGTAGGGGAGGAAGAGAGAAGGTTACCAGGTCTTGGTCGTAATCGTCTTTGTAAAAGTTTATGTTGTCTTACTTTTGGTTTATTTGGATTTAGGACGCGTCAACCGTAATGTCATAATGCGCCACTCTAGTCTAGAGGGGATATGGAGAGAATTAGCCCATGTAAGTCAGAACCAGCCACGGGTAAGGGGAGGAATAGGGGGGTTCCCACGTCGCGGTCGTCATCGTCTTTGTCATCGTTATCGTTCGTTGTGTCTTTGTCCTCGTCGTCAGAGCCCTCAGGGGGGTCGTCAAAGGAAAGGGGAATTGTCTCCGACGAAGATTGCCAGAGCTCGCCTCTAGTTTCAGGGAGTAGTATACTCCCTTCTTACTAGCTGATGTTTGCGAGGTGGACTTTGTCTCTTGAATCGCCTTGTACGATTAGCAGATTTTTGGATTGGATATTGCTTTACGTCTCATATTTATGCAACTTGGCTAATCGAGACGAAGGGAGGGACGTAAGGAATGACGCGGGGGGACAAGGGGTGGACAGGCCTGTGCTGGTCAGAACCAGCCACAAGCATATGGGGAGGGCAGGGGTTCCCCCACGTCGTGGTCGTCTCCGTCTGTGTCATCATCCGTCCGTGTTGTCTTTGTCGTCGCCGTCGGGGAGGTAGTCAAAGGGAAGGGGTTCCCCGACGACGACCCAGAGCTCGCCATTAGTTTCAGGGAGTGAAACTCCCCTATTCACGGGCCAAACCGCGAGAAGGTGTCGAGTTGGAATTTGAAGGCCCACGATTAGCAGAGCCATGCTCTGAGCCAATTATACCCCGGGCCCAGATGGGGATTTCGTCGTCGTCGTCGGATGGTCGTCAAGGGAAGGTATTTTTTGGATTCATTATTATTATCACTTATTTAGTCTCTATTTTGCAACGGATAATGTAATCCATTAAAGCAAATTTAATAGAGAATGGAGGAGGGGAAAACCGGTACCGGCACATAGCCTACTCCTTTCGATTAGTACCAAGGGGACCAACGGCTTTACATCCCATCCGAAAGGACGGTGTAACCTTGACAGTCGTATAGGTTCCTCCACTAACCCGGACTGCCGAGCAGACGGCGTCAAGGAGAACTAAGCTGTCACACAAAGCTTTCGAACCCTAGTCTGCTCTAGCCAGCGTTAAACGTGTGTTTCAGGGCTGAGCGGTCACCCACTCAACCCCTGACCACGCCCGATGTTGCTTAACTTCAGTGTTCAAGTGAGAACTGGTTGAACGACCGCGGCTAAAAGGGCGCGTCTACCAAGACAGAATGAGCCATACTAGTCTAGGGGATGTGGGGAGGTAGATCTCATGCTGTTTAGAACCAACCATGGGTAAGGGGAAAAGGGGAGAGAGGTTCTCTCGTCGCAGTCGTCATCTCTTAGGACGTGTCTGATTGCTTGAAAAACGTGACTCAGTCTCATTCTCATTCTCAGTTTTACGTCATCGATAATCGGTGACGTCAGAAGCAATGTACGAAGGGTCCAGATCGAGACTGAGAACGGGAATGAAACCAAGTAACGAAATAAACACACTCGTTTTCATTCATATTACTAAAAAAAATGGCGGCTTTGGGAGACGATCGAACTAAAACACTTCCAAATCACGTTGAGTAACCAAATAAGTTTTTAAATGTAATAAATAATATAGTAAAGAGTCAAATTTGATATGGAAACGTTATGTTAACACTTAGAAGTACTGTTAAGATCGCAATCAGTCGGCCACCTGCATGTGTCAACTCCACGGCTGTTCGTCTGTTTGTTTTGATGTTGATACCATTGTTGATACTCCCATCAAGAAACGACCGAAAGTTACACTTCTATTAATGAGACCAACACTGGGAATGAGAATGAGACTGAGACTGAGAATAAAAATGAGAATTAAGTTCAGACACGTCCTTAGTTGTCTTAGTTGCCTTCTCTCATTCTAGCAGGTAAAACCACGACAAAGTCACGAGTTGCACTTCCCAATCTGAGTTATTTCTTGTATCAAGACGCACACGCCAACTAAGATGGTTGTAGACACCTCGGTTGCTGGGCAGAGCGATGCTGGATATCTTCTCCCGGGTCCTAGGCTGGTTCACAGAGTCACGTCCAATGATTCTCTGTGTGACGAGACTGATAATGTGTAAGAACACGAGCTCCGTAGATTCGCTGAAGTGAATACAAAGTTATTCATAAATATCTGACCCGTTCAAACGCCGTATTTCTTTTGAACACCCAAGCCTGAAGTGAAGCTCCTAACAGAAACAAAAGCAACACTGGCATCGGCTTGTTGGACTCACCGCCTTCGTTCACAACGTAAACAACACGATTCTAGAAAGTCACGGCCACGTAGATCGTTTGTTTATAGAGAATAGCGCGAATCTGTTTACAATACAACACATTTATAATACACTAAATTTACAAATTTAATTTTTTTACCGAATTTACAATTTGTCCAAATTATCAAATGTACAAAATTACAAAAAGTACAACAAAAAAATTACTGACACACAATATGTTATTTCGCCTTGCACACGCCTTGCACACCTTGACTAGGCCTATGGTTATTACTTTAAATCGTAGGTAATACACCTATCTTATTTATGAATAACGGGACATATGTCATCGTCCGTGTCATCGTTCGTGTTGGCATGGACGTCGTCTTGGAGATGTCGTCAAAGGAAGGGGGAGAGGTCCCCAACGACGACCGCCGGAGCTCGCCACTAGTTTCGGGTTTTTGGTTTTTAATTTGGATTAAGGACGCGTTAACCGTTAGTTCATAATGCACCACTCTAGCCTAAGGTGGAAGGGGGAGGAGGGGCCCCATGCTGGGTCATAAACCAGCCACGGGTAAGGGTAGAAGGGGGGTTTCTCACGTCGTGGTCGTCATCGTCTTTGTATTTGTTCGTTGTGTCATTGTCATCGTCGCCGGGGGGTCGTCAAGGGACAGGGGGCAAAGGTCCCCGACGACGATTGACAGAGCTCGTCTCTGGTTTCGGGGAGTAAGATCCGCTCTTTCTAGCTGATGTTTGCGAGGCGGACTTTTTCTCTTGAATCGTCTTTTACGATTAGCAGAGCAATGCTCTGGGCCAATTCTACCCCGGGCCCAGACGGGGTCTGCTGGAATATACTCCCATACAAATAACTGATGTTTGGTCAATTTCTACCCCAAGCCCAGACGGGGTTCTAATAAGGTAATGCTGTGCGGTAGTTCAGAGGCGTACGCAACAAAATATTCTTTCAGTGGGTTTCCCAAAGGGTGCTCCAAAACAACTCAATTGGAGTGAGGGCGGGAGTGCAGAATCGCCACCATATTAGCGCCGCAGGCATTTTTATACAAAAATACGCATTTTCGAAGTGTATTTACTCTGTTTAAGAAGAAGGTTTAGTGCTTATTTAAACGGAAAAAAAAAATTTAAAATTAGTAGATGTACTAAGCGTTTTGCGTAAAAACCCAGATTATTTGCTTAATATAACTTAAAGCTGAGATTTATGGGAAGGGGGGGGGGGTCTCCTGAGCCCCTTTGATACGACTTGCGATAGCCTTTACTCACATTTATTATCTCAGTTCACATTTCTATTTTTTTTACAGACAGACGAGACTTGTAAAATTGAAAAAAACATACAATGATTCACCTATAACATGTCATGTTTATTGAATGAAGCGAAGCGAAAATTCCATTTCACTAAAAAAAAAAATCCGGAATGTTTTTTTTTTCTTTTTCTTTTATTAATTTTTTTTGTGTGTTTGTTAAAAAGGATTCCAGCTAAAACCCATTCTCTTCTTCTGGAGGCCTTTGAAATCTCTTAACTTAGAACTGCAACGTTTTTGAGCGCAATCGAAAATTATTTCTCATACAAATCGCAATTTTTCGATTTTTTTAAACGATTTTAAAAAAATTCCTCGACTTAAAACATCTAATTTACATGCTCTATCCGATTTTTATGATTTTCCACAAAACTTTTATTTTATGAATTTTAATATATTCGTGTGAAATTTTGGTGTAATCGAAAAATTACTTCTCATGTAAATCGCTGTTTTACAATTTTTTTTATTTCTTCGACTTATAACACCTACATGCTTTATCCGATTGTTATTAAATTTTTACAGAACCTTGATTTTTTTAATTAATATATTCGTGTAAAATTTGAGCTGAATCAAAAAATTGTTTCTGCTGATAATCGCAATTTTACATTTTATTATTTTTTAAATTTCTTCGACAAATAACACTGACATACTTTATCCGATTGTAATGATTTTTTTCACAGAACCTTAACTTTATGAATTAATATATTCGTATGAAATTTAAGCATAATCAAAAAATTAATTCTCTTAAAATCACAATTTTACGCTTTTTTTCGTTTTAAAAAATTACGCTCATCGAACAACGCACCTGAAAAAGCGTTTGCAAAGCTTCCTAGTATAAGAAAGTATGAAATTAGGCCTTATAAAAATCATAGCACTTGTTTCATAATATTGTCCAGTGACTTTTTCTCTACCCCATTTACCATTGTGTGGAGTACCCAACCCTACAAGGGGCTACGTGCACCCCCTGAGTGTAATAACGGCACGGCTCGCGCCGCGAAACCCAGTCTGCTCGCCACAAGTTTCACATAGTACTTCTCTCGTTGCTTGTTGATGTTTGCAAGATTGACTTCATCTCGTTCCTCGGCTCCTACGATTAGCAGAGCCATGCTATAGAAAACAAGAACCATTAAACCACAACGACGTGAGAAATTAGGGCCCTTCAACCGGTTAGATCATGTTGCACCACCTGCGATATTGTACGTAAAAATAGATTGTTTTGTTTCATTTAAGTTTAGTAAATAAGAGTGAAAACGATGTCAGTTATAACAAAGTTAATTTTACTATAAGGGCTTATTATAGAAATAAAATATTGTTGATGTGATTTAAATTTGATGAATCGAATTACTTCGGATGTAAAATACAGAAAGTTGGAGCTACTGCCATATAACAGGAGTCATTCGTTTAATTTGGAGATATCAAGTTGTGATCGTCATCGTCGAGGGGTCGTCAAGGGAAAGGGGCAAGGTCCACGACGACGATTGCCAAAGCTCGCCTCTATATTTGAGGAGTAAAATACTACCCTTTACACTAGCTGATGTTTGCGAAGTATACTTTTTCTCTTGAATCGCCTTTTACGATTAGCAGAGCCTTGTTCTGGGCCTATTCTACCCGGGCCCAATTCAAAGTTTCAACTTTTCTCGGGCTACCCGGCACCTCCACCAACAATGCTATTCTTATAAGGTTTCAACTTTTCTCGCGCTAACCGGCACCTCCACCAACAATGCTATCTTTATTGAGTTTCAACTTTTCTCGCGCGACCCGGCACCTCCACCAACAATGCTATTCTTATGGAGTTTCAACTTTTCTCGCGCTACCCGGCACCTCCACCAACAATTCTTTTCTTATGGAGTTTCACTTTTCTCGCTCTACCCGGCACCTCCACCAACTATGCTATTCTTATGGAGTTTCAACTTTTCTCGCTCTACCCGGCACCTCAACCAACAATGCTATTCTTATGAAGTTTCAACTTTTAAACAGTAATTTACTCTGCTGTTACTACCTAATGTTTGCGTGGTGGATTTTTCTTTTGAATCGCCTTGTACGAAAGTTACGAAACTTATTTACTTCGTGAGAAACTAGGGCGCCTCAACTGAGTAAGTCATATTGCTCCGCCTGTGATATTGTTAGTTAATTAAATCAGTTTTTTGTGTGTTTGATGATTGTATCGTTTTCTTGCTTTACGAAAGAATAGAAAATGATAAGAGATGATAGTAATAGCCAACATGATTATTTATTTAAATAAGAAATAAAATGTGTTTTGACTTGAATTGAATTAAGTCAAGTACATAATTAATTAGAAAGTTTGTCGCCGTTATCATATAATGTTTGTAATGTCATTTTTTAATAAATTTTTTCAGTCAAGTTGGAATAAGGGTGCGTCAACCGCAAGGTCTAAATACGCCACTCTAGTCTTGGGGATATGGAAAGGAGGGGTAAGGGTAGAAAAAGGGTGGTTCTCACGTCGTGGTCGTCATCGTCTGTCATCGTTCTTTTTCTCAATTGGTCGTCGTCGTTGGAGAGGTCGTCAAGGACAGGGGAAGGATTCCACGACGACGATTGCCAGAGCTCGCCTCTAGCTTCGGGGAGTTATATACTTTTCTCTTACTAGCTGATGTTTGCGAGGTGGACTTTTTCTCTTAAATCGCCTTGTATACGCGTTTCCAAGCAAAGGGGTTGCTACCTGGTGGCGAAAAATGCAACTGTCCGATCAGTGATAGTCGGAGGAGCGCGCTATGTGCTTACCTGAAGAACACATGTCATTCCGCGTTTGTCACTTATAAATATGTACAATCACAGGTACATTGTCGTTGCTCTCCCAAAATGTTGTTAATTGATGATAATCAAAAGTATGGGGGTACACCAAAATGATAAAATCGCTCTCCAATATGCGGGATTTGAGACCATGTCCACCAGAATAATATTACTATATTCAGACCTACGTCCCATGCACCCATGAGACACCGAGGATGGCATTTGTATCCATATTACAATGCTCTAATTGTAATATCATAATAAATCATTGGTATTTATAGCCTATATATTAAATATAGGCTAACAGGGTACGATAAATACTAAATCAAATTCAAACCGCCAAGAATGTTCACACCCACACATACAGTATCGCTCGCTTCTTATGGCACTTTTAATTGAGATATACTTCATTAGTTTTATTATGATAATTTAATATAAATAAAGTCATAATAATAATAACAAAACTATAACAAAAATAATAATAATCGTATTTGGGCTCATGCACAAGTCCCAACTCCTTTTCTACCTTATATAATTAATGTAGGCCTACATATACCGTTTACCGTCATTGTTCATTTATTACTCAATATTATACATAATATCATAAAAAAATACGATTTATATTATTACAATAGAATAAGTATAATGATATGACCTACAAGATTTTAAAGCTGTCTGCAGAATGACGCGGCATGCCATTGTTGCCATACAAAACAATAATAAAAATAGGCCATCAGCTATTCAATAGGCCACTTTTAATAAAATGTATATTTAAAAAAAAAACAGAAGTCCTAAGTGTATAGAAGATAAATATATATAGGCCTACTACGATTGCGTTTACATTGTAAAACGATGTAGAAAACGTGCAAAACAAGTGTAGGGCTATAATTTGCTAGAAGCTCTTTTGATTTTTAGATATCAAGTAAATTATTGAAACTATTAGTATTGGTGGGCAACATTTAATGGCAAAATATCATCGATCTTCACCATTCAACATTATTTGATACACTTGTTTCTGTATTTAATAGTTTAACAGAGTGGTTTGTTCTTTTCGAGCTAATATCATCAAATAATCTCAATTATTTGTTGTAATTTAAAATGCCATTAAATTCCCGTTTTTAATAAAGACGATCCCCAAAACTTACGAATTTTACTAATAAAATACGTGGACGATATGACATAATCAACAATGTTTTCGCAAATGATCAGAAATGCAACAAAAATCAAGTTGAACTTATAACTGAATATACAGCGCTGAGCGCTCCGTAAGCAGCTCGCCTCTATCAACGATCGGTCCGACATGTTGCTTTTTAGTGCTGCCATCTATCTTTGCTTGGAAACGCGTATAATTAGCAGAGCCATGCTCTGGGCCAATTCTACCCCGGGCCCAGACGGGGCTTGTTATGTAAGAATGCCTTTGTTATAAAAGTATTTTAAGAAGTTTATTATTCCTAATGGATTAAGAACATTGGGATTCCTCTTGCGGACATTACCAGAATCAACAATGCTTATTCGGAACAGGCTTAGAATTTATTATTTGCATGTTGCTAGGACGGCTCTAGATGAACCCAGGACCACATGTGAAGATTATAAACTTCTGCCTAATGCAGGGATTGACTCTTGTACCTTCTGCCTTGGACGCAGAGCCTCTAACCAGAAGACCAATGCACAAGACACAAATATTTGTATGCAGAAGAACATACAACAAACAGAAGTGTTTTATGTAATAAACCCTACTATTCACCATTGTTAAGCGTCAAGTCGTTGTGACGGGAGCAACCTCTTCTTGTTCCCGTTGCGTCGACTTCAGGCGTAACAATGGTTTAGTTGGGTTTATTACACAAATCAATTCTGTTTGTTGCATGTTGTTCAGCATAAAATATCTTTATCTTGTGCAATTTAGAATTTACATATGACGTTTAAATTTTTCACCAGAGCGCTGTACATTTTGAATTTGAGTGCTTACATACGTAGCGTGCCGTGTACATGTCTGTCTCGTAAACACATTTAACCCCTCACATAGATTCCTAAATTAATTGCCTTGGGAGACGGTTGCAGGCAAGCAGGGTGCGTGGACACATTGGCGGCAACAGTATCGTATTTCTAGATTTAGTTGGTTTGGAGGAAGAGTCCTGAGAACGAATCTTCCAAACGGATTTTGTGTAATTTGTATTTTTTCTGCTAATAACCTATTGGTCGTCGGTTGTTAATGTTTGAATCCCACCAATGGTCCAAGAGGGTTTGAAACGACTCGGGAGTCGGGTGTATACGGCTCTGGAGAAGGGAGAGAGATTCGGGCTATCGCTGAGAGCGGATATGTGTTTGGTCGTCGATTTGGTGTTTGATACATAGTTTGAGCCTAGTGTACAAGTGAACGTGTAGGAATCAAAGCAGTTGATTCTCTGTCACCGAGTGTGGACGTGTTGAATCTGTATTTGAGGTGAAGAGTTGCCTAGCTGCGTGGCACGCGATCCGACGCCGACCTTCAACCCCGACGCTGGTCAACACCCTTGGGGGGGGGGGGGTTGACCAGCGTATGGGAAGATGTCGGGGATGATGTCGTCGGGGATCCAAAATCCCCTCCCTCATTCTATAGCCAGCACTTCCCATCATCTGCGTGTTTGGTATTTATTGTTTATATTGTCAATTATTATCGCTGTTGTAATTATAATTCATCGTATTATGTTGTGTTTGTTGTGTACCGCCGTTCACGTCATTCTGGTGAGTTAAATAAACCGGTCTTTCTTAAAGGTAATTAGCTACTTGTCAATTCATGTCACCCCTCCCTCAGACAAAGAACCCACTCCCCCGAGAACCCACTCTTGAAGCACGTAAATGGGTCCGGTTTGTCACAATAACTTACCCAAAAAAAATGGAGCCTTGAGAATCTAGGGCGCTCCAACCGGTTTGATTATATTGCGTCTCCTGTTATGTAAGAAGTCAATAATATATTGAAATTTGTCTTGTAAGTTTATGAAATAAAGTATCGTGAAAACATATCAGTTTTAACGATTTTAAAAAGTGTATTTAGTTAAGGGCGAGTCAACCGATAGTACATAATACACTTCTCAATCCGATTCCTAGGGGTTGTTGGAAGGATAGTCCCATGGTCAGATCCAGCCACGGGTAAGGGGAGGACAGAGGGTTACTCACGATGCGGTCGTCATCTTCGTCAAATATTTGTTGTGACGACGACGTAAGAAACCAGGGCGCTTTAATTGGTTAGATTTTATTGCGCAAATGTACCATCGTAAGTTTGTTGTGTCAATGTGTACATATTGTCTTCTGGGTTAATAAACGAAAATAAAATATGTGACGATAGTGTTAGATAAAGTAAAATTATTAATTTAAAAAAGTTAATTTGGTCTAACAAATTAATTCGATTGAGAAATGAAAATTGTTTCTTGCCGTTTCATGTGATAAAATTTATTTTACTTTATATGATTGGGAGTGATCGAATTGTTTTGCAGAGGCATCATTACATTTGTTACATTCTATTAATATGATTTATGCAAATATATATCGTATTTATCATCGTTCGTGTTGTCATTGTCGTCGTTGTCATCGAAGAGGTCGACATGTTCCCGACGACGATTGAAAAGCTCGCCTCTAATTTCGGGGAGTAAAATACTCCCGAATATACTAGCAGATGTTTGTGAGGTGGACTTTACCTCTGTCATCGCCTTTTACAATTAGCAGAACCATAGTTTAGGCCAAATTCTACCCCGGGGCCTGACGGGAGTCAAAGTAAGTAATATCTTTATATAAAATACATTTTTCCAATTGATCCTTCGACGACGCGAGAAATTAGGACATTTTAACCGGGTTAGTAATATTGGGACGTCTGCGATGTTCTATAGGTTAAAACATTTAGTTTGATATGTGTTTGTTTTGTCTATTGTTTCAATGTTAATTAAATTATTATTTGATAGTGAAAACAATAGAAAAGTAAGTGTATCGTTTAAAAAAGAAAAAATGTCTTATGTGAACTAAATTTTGCGATAAAAATTACTGTGAATGAGGAATTTAGAATGTTTTTTTGTCGAAAACATTATAATTGATTGAACTTGAGTGTTTTTTATTAATGTTTATAAAATGGTTCATCTCCTGCCACCACATTCAACGTGGTGGAGGCACCGGGGCATAAATTATCAAACTTTTAGGGTTTTCCTTGTTACGAGCAATGTCACTAAATGACACATGTTAGTGTGTTCTACTTTACATTACTTTATATTTATTTTATTTTCCCACTAAAGCTGATTGACAGGGAACCTGAGAACCAACAAACTGACGACGACGGGAGAAACTTGGGCGCTTCAATCGGGTAGGACGCCAGCTGTGATATTATTAAGCGAGCGAAGCGAGCGTTTCCATTTGACTCTGCCGGAAAAATTAGTCACTGTTTTTTTTTTTTTTTGTATGTCTCGCCATAACGTTAGAACGGAGGCTCGGATCGAGTTGAAATTTTGACCATCCGCAAGCTTCGTTCTCGATTGAATGCCATTAGTTTTGTGGCAAAATCGTTCAAAAAGTTAAAAAGTTACATAAAAGTTAATCGAAAGTTTTTTTTTCAAACTAAACGGCGACAAAATCTGAGATGGCCAAATCATTTAGAATGTCCGTCCGGTCACGAATATGTTAATTTTATTTTGATCCGATAAGTAGTGTAGATGGAAATTACATTATAACAAAGTACCGTTACCATGGCAACGGAAAGTCGTTTTTGTTTTTTTTGGATTAAGGACGCGTTAACCGTTAGGTCATAATGCACCACTCTAGCCTAAGGGGGGGGGGGGAGGAGGGGCCCATGCTGGTCAGAACCAGCCACGAGTAAGGGGAGGAAGGGGGGTTTCTCACGTCGCGGTCGTCATCGTCTTTGTCATCGTTCGTTGTCATTGTCATCGTCGCCGGGGGGTCGTCAAGGGAAGGGGGCAAGGTCCCCGACGACGATTGCCAGAGCTCGCCTCTAGTTTCGGGGAGTAAGATACTCCGCTCTTTCTAGCTGATGTTTGCGAGGTGGACTTTTTCTCTTGAATCGCCTTTTACGGTTAGCAGAGCCATGCTCTGGGCCAATTCTACCCCGGGCCCAGAGTCTACCCACTCAGTTACATAACTGATTTTCAGTGGGGGACAGTAAATCGAAGCTACTAAGCCCTACCCTGTAGGCCCCGACGCAATCGACGAGTGAGCGGTATTCAACCAAAGATCGATATTTTTAATAGGATTTATAACAATCAGTGGTATGGACAGTGCGAACACCCGCGAATCAGCGCCAGAATCAACAAAGCCGATTCAGAATAACTTTGAATTTATTAAGTGCCTCGTTGCTAGGACGGCTACAAAGTCACAGTTAACAAACTCCTAAGACAAGAACTGATGGACTTTAAGTCCAAATCAGAAGTTGATAAAATTCTGACTTTGGCGGGAATCGAACCCTGGACCTTATGCATAGGAAGCAGGTACGCTAACTACAAGACCAACGAGCCACAAATTATGATTTGGATGTACCAAGTTGTGTGCGCAAGACATCAAATTAAGTTTAGTTTGTATCGGGGATTATCTTTAATGTATTCTGTTGACTGGTTTTACCACACTTGTTTATACATGAATAATAGGTTGGATTACACCCCTGTAAAATCAAATTATCAGAAGCCTATAAATTAAAGGGAAACCCACCACTTTGTGTTGCGTGTGCGAGTAATGTCATCGCAGGGGGGTCACACAAGGCACCAGGAAAACTAACCTAACCTCTGATCGATGAAGGTCACCACAACACTCTTAATGAATGATGATAATTTTTGTGGGAAGCCTTCCCCCCCCCCCCGGCCCTTACTAGGTATGTTGAGAAAAGGGCAATTATGAAGGGATGTCCAAGGGCTGTTTAAGGGGACTCAATCCATTCCATTCGCAATAACGACCGAGGAAAACCTCGAAAAAAATGCATCAAGATTTGCCGGTCTCATTTGAACCCGGGACCACTTGAATCAGAGTCGCGCGCTAAACGCTCGAGCCAACACAAACACGACGACGTGAGAAACTAGGGCGCTTCAACCGGTTAGGTCATATTGCGCCGACTGTAATTTTTTAGCTAATAAAAAGAGCTTGCTGTGTTTGATGTTTAAATTGCCTTCTAGATTTATATAAAAAAAATATATATTAATGTTATGGTTTATTTGAATTAAGGGCAATCAATCTAATCAAGGCTTTCAAATATGAACTATATCATTGACATTCTTTTTGTGATTTATTGTGATTTATTGGGATTTCGGGCGCGTTAACCGTTTGGTCATTTCTTCCTTTCTTTCTTTCTTTCTTTCTTTCTCTCTTCCTTCTTTCTTTCTTTCTTTCTTTCTTTCTTTCTTTCTTTCTTTCTTTCTTCTTTCTTTCTTTCTTTGTCTCTTTTTTTGAAAAAGTGAGTTAAACTCCATTACTCCCACTTAAGTAATAGCCGTGCAGTTGATGAAGCCGTGAGAATCTAGGGCGCTCCAAGTCGAATTGGTCATATTGCGCCTCATGTTGTTATACGGTAATAAATTGAAATTTGCATTTAATTTTATGAAATAAATGTTAGTGAGATCTCTGTTATATAACGAAGAATTTTAAATTAATTATCATCAAGGGCGCGTTGAACGTAAGGTCATTACGCCACGACATCCTAGGGTTTAGATTTAGTTAATAAGGGCGGGTCAACCGTTAGGCCACTCTAGCCTTGGTGATATGTGGGGTGTAAAGTCCCATGCTGGGCAAAACCAGCCACGGGTATTGGAGTAGGAAGGGGGGCTCTCACTTCGAGGTCGTCAACGACATGCGTCACTTTAGCCTCGAGGATTGGGTGAGGAGTGGCCTATGCTGGGCAAAACCAGCCACGGGTTAGGGTAGGAAGGGGGGTTCTCACATCGCGGTCGTCAACGTCATGCCCCTTACAGAAAAAAACTACTGGTGTTCAAGTAGTTTTCAGTAGTTTTTAGTAGTAAAACTACTGAAAACTACTCAGTCCGTGTAGTTTTACTACTGATGTCAGTAGTTAACTACTGAGTCCGAGTAGTTAACTACTGGCCAGTAGTTAACTACTGAAGTGCCAGTAGTTAACTACTGAGTCCGAGTAGTTAACTACTGGCTTCGAGTAGTTAACTACAGAAGTGCCAGTAGTTAATAATCTAAAACTATCTAAAGTTGCTAAAAGTAACACATACTTTAGCAGGACATAAATAGTAGAAGAGTTTTAAATACCGGTACTTTAAATTATAAATAAGACAAAATTTTAAATGAAAATACTCGTTTTGAATATGCATGCATATTGAAAAAACATTGCTGTTGTATTCCCAAACTATTGGCCTAAATTGCTTATTGAATACAAACCATCATTTAAAATGGTGTAATATAAAATATGTATGCTTAAACAAATAAAATATGTTATTTCAGTGCAGGCCTACTACATTTGAATTAGCCACAGGTCGTACAGAGAGATCCTAATTGGTCAACGACTAGCCAATAGCGCATGCGCATGCAAAAAGTGTTGCCAACTTCAAGGACTTGTTTCAAGTTCATTTTGTGACAGTTATTATAGTTTAGGGATTAGCTACTTTATGGAGATTTGTATATTTTACACAATGATTAGTAAATTAGGACTTTTTTAAAGCTTTCTATTAAAATCTCCAGTACAGTCATTACGCTTATTTGGTAAACTTGCGATTTTCATGTTGGCCACACATAAAACATTTTGAACTTCCAGTTGTCAGTTTGCTGTTTGTTTGTGTTTTGGCATTAGGTCCGTTGGGAAGTTACATTGTGGGCGATTAGGACCCAAATGTCGATGTAAATAGTCCAAACGTTAAGCTTTTTACTTGACTATGTCTATATATTATTATATAAGGGTACGTAATAAACCATAGGCCAAAGGTTTTATGTTTAGCATGTAAGCCTAAGGCTCAGACGGGTAGGCCTAGGCCTAGGCCTATATCACCCTTCTTTTGATGCAAACAATAATAGGCTAGGGCTAGGTAGGCCTAGGCCTAGGCCTAATTGGATTGCACTATTGCTAGCTATAGGCCTAGCCTAGGCCTATATTAAATAGGGCCTTCACAAAGGCCTAGGCCTAGCAGGACCTTTTTCTTGTTGGCCTAGGCCTACCAACGTTTTGCCTCAGGCCTAAATCATTTTGTCACTAGAAACTTGATACAATTCTAGCGGCTGGCGGCTCCAAGCCAAGCTAAACAGCGCAGTTGTTTGAAACTACAATCATAGCCTAGGGACCTAGGCCTAGGCCTAGGCCTACCTAAATGGTGAGTTGTCTGGGGAACCTAGGCTGACCCCCTACTATAGGCTAGGCCTAGGCCTATTTCTAGAGGTCCAGGTTTTAGACTGGAGGAATAAATCTGAATCAGAATCTGAATGATTGGGGTGTAGAGCCTGGGCCTGGAGCAATTCTAAAACTAACTAGGCCCTAGCCCTTTAGGCCTATACAAAATACAACTAGGCCCTATCTCCTGTTCAGGTTGAATACATAGCCAAAAGGTCCATTGTCAAGGTAGGGTGGAAGTGGATTTTTTACTGTTGTGTCTAGTCTAGACCTAGGCGTAGCCTCAAGAAATTAAAGTTGAACCTACTTAGCCTAGGCCTACAACCTACCGTTCTAGTGTGTAGTATTGTAATCAGTCTGTTGGTTATGTGGTTCAGAATTCAGAGTGATTACAATTCCTCAACAACAACTTTGCTTACTTAGGCCTACTTCCACTACCACCGCTCAACGTAAGAATATTTTTTAGCAATTATTATGTTGTGCCGTAAGAATAATTTTAAGCAATTCTTACGTCCTGCCGTAGAATATACACTCCGTTTATGGGGCCCTACAACTGGTAAAAGTAGGTTAGGGGGGAGAGGTGGGGGCGCGAAGCGCGTATGTTTTAATAATAATATTATTATAATAACAAAAATATTGTAAAACATACGCGCTTTGCCCCCCCCCCCCCCCCCCCCCCCACCTAGGCTTTTCTTATTCGAAGTGAAGAAGACAGTTGAAGAATGGTTTAAGGGCCCCAACCGTAAAACTTAAAGTTCCAACATACATACATAGCCTACGCATGGTACAATACGTATGCTTTGTAATGGAACGTGTAAATGTTGACTTACGTTCAGGTAACTTAGGGGCCCACGGAGGCTCACAAACTTACTTGGCCTTAAACTACATACCGGTATGTAGGGTTAGGGTACAAAAGTTATGTCTCTTAACTATCTGATTACCATAACCGGCGGTGAATACCTTCCTTCCAGGGAGGCCAGTACCTTCTTTACAAGATGCAAAAGCTGATTTGTTTATTAAAAGTATCTTTAAATCTTGTCTAGAAATGCTACATGCATGGACCTATAGGCCTATAAATGTATTTGCCAATGACCAATCAGTTGCAAATACAGAAGTGCCTACACATGTGTATGTAGGCCTAGTTGGTGGGTGATGCTCCGCTACATCCATTGTAGAATTCATTCAGTCATAGGCTTCATTCCGTAGTCCTCCTTTGTAAATCAGTTTTATAACTGAATAGGAAAGACGTTAAACAAATAAATAAAATAAATAAAACATAAGTTAAATTTTAAGAAATATTAAAATTGTGTTCTTAATGGCATAAAGTAGGCCTAGGGCTACCTCAAATTAAAATTCATATAACGTTTAGAACATAAATGCAAGTTTATTATAAAACAACAACGGGCATTTGGAAAGTTATGTTTTCATTTGATTTAATATTTGAATAGGTATACCATACCTTAGACGTGTTGAAGACCATAAAGCACAAGTTAAATAACATGGCAAAGATGAAGGTTGCCGTAAAAACGAGTTGGCCCAGAATTCGACCACCTAGGGCCTAGTTCCTAAATCAAGATACGTATCTCTCCTATTACTATAGATCATTTTTCGTACCCAATTGCCTAAATGCATAATAATTTCTTGAATATCAATACGTTATCGTATGCGCATGGCCGTGGATTCCAGTAAATCCACCGCGGCCCTATATTTCACCTGAGCGCATGAGCTCGCCGCATAGCCTACTGTACATCCATTGATTACATAATAAATGTTAATTAATAAAAATTGAGGTGTGTTTTGTTTTGTACCCATGGTTTTTTAATAGTGACAAGTAAGTTCATGAGCCTGCCATATCTAACAAACGTTCGAGTAGTTCACTACTGAAAACATCTGTGTAGTCAACTACTGAAAATTTTTGTGTAGTCAACTACTGAAAATTTTTGTGTAGTTTTACTAGCTAAAAATTGAAAACTTTTGTGTAGTTTTACTTCCTAAAACTTCAGTGTACTTTAACTACTAAAAACTTTTTTGTGTTGTCCAAAAATTTTTCACAAAAGTTTTCAGTAGTTTTTTTTTAGTAGTTTTCAGTAGTATTTTTTTGTAAGGGGCGCCACTTTAGCCTCGAGGAAAGGGTGAGGAGTGGCCTATGCTGGGCAAAACCAGCCACGGGTTAGGGTAGGAAGGGGTTTCACACGTCGCGATCGTCATCGTCATGCGCCTCTTTAGCCTCGAGGAAAGGGTGAAGAGTGGCCCATGCTGAACAAAACCAGCCACAGGCTAGGGGAGGAAGGGGGGTTCACACGTCGCGATCGTCATCGTCATGCGCCTCTTTAGCGTCGAGGATAGGGTGAGGAATGGCCTATGCTGGGCAAAACCAGCCACTGGTTAGGGGAGGAAGGGGGTTCGCACGTCGCGGTCGTCATCGTCTTTGTCATCGTTCGTTGTGTCATTGTCATCGTCGCCGGGGTGTCGTCAAGGGAAGGGGACAAGGTCCCCGACGACGATCACCAGAGCTCGCCTCTAGTTTTGGGGAGTAAGATTCTTTATTAAAGCCAGTTCTTACCCCTATCACTTATAGTACAATAGCTTCTGATTCATTAAGTTTCAACGTGCGCGTCAACTGTTAGGTCCAATGCTGGTCAGAACGAGCCACGGGTAGTGTGAAAAAGGGGATTCTCACGGTTGTATTTAATGCTCGTAGACTCATGTTGATCAGATACAGCCATCGGAAACGAGAAGATTTAAACAATGACGACGTGAGAAGCTAGAGCGCTTTAACCGATTAGGTCATATTGCGTCATAATTGCTAGTGTAAGTCAATAAATAGTCCGTTGTTATGTTCAATTGTTGAGTTATATTTTAAAAATTCTTTTAATATTAAGATTCTTTTCGATAACAATAATTAAAATTATTGATTCATAGCAGTTGTCGTAAAAGTTTGCCCCGACTGGGGTTCGAACCCAGAACCTTCGGCTTAACGTGCCATAGCTCTACCAATTGAGCTACCGGGACAAGAGGACAAACCTTTGCTAAACTGCTAGTTGTTGTGAATCTTGACTTCCATCACATAAATCCAACAGAAGACTCCCATGTAGCTGTCAAATCTGAATAATTACATGGATAAATCCAATCACATCTCAACTCCCATGAGTTGGGTAGTATGAATATAAAGTTGTTAAGCATTAGCCCGATTTAAGGACATGGTTATTGATTCATAGTAGTTGTGCCTTCCTGCAAAACTATCGTGCGCTGTGGTGGCAAGAGTGTGTACTATGGTACGACTATGATTTCTTGTGGTTTTCTTCCGTTTGCTAACGAATCCACCGCCTCGTTTATGTTAACATCTCTGGGAAAGGCAGAGGGATGTCTTTATACCTGTCGACTCATTACCAAAATTGCAGTCCATGGCAACATTATCAAACAATCGCGATCAACTGTTCAAGGTTATTTTACTTTTTTTTTCACTTGTCGAACCAAGTCCGACTAGATCAGAAAGTTTATACTTTTTCTATTTTGCACTTCCCAGTGTAACATCCGCTGAGCGCGTCAACTGTTGGGTCATAATGTCCCGCTCTAGCCTAGGTGATACAGGGAGGAAAGTCCTATGCTGGTCAGAACCAGCCACGGGTGAAAGGGATGAGTTTCTAAAGTCGCCAGCCAGTGAGTTTAGGGAATAATATGCTCAACTCCCCTAATTTTAGCTGATGTTTGAGAGATGGACTTTGTCTTATTCGTCGCCTGTTACGATTAGCAGAGCCACTGTCTGCGAGTTAATTCTTCCCCGGGCCCAGACGGGTGTTATCCCATGAGTGAGTCCAACTTCTAACGTAAGTCTAACTGTGAAGCTAGGTCGTACCAACGAGAGAGTCCACCTCCGCTCCCTCATCGGCCGATACATATCGACCTGCATTCACTTGTCCGTGTAGCATGTACGCCTCATTAGTACAGAGTGCATCGCTGCAAGGTGTATTTATAAATCTATCCTGGTACATTTAATTGTGATGCTAACATAAATGTATAATATATAAGCATGTGCATACGTCGTGAGAAACTAGGGCGCTTCAACCGGTTAGGAAGTCATATTGTGCTGACTGTGAGTAGAGTAAGAGAAGTTTTACTCCATAAGAAAAGCATTGTTGGTGGAGGCGCCGGGTCCTCACTTCTTGATTTTATTACTAGGGAAAACGCCAAAGTCGTTGTTAAACGAGTGAGTGAGTGAGCCAAGTGTTGAGTACCCGGGAACATCCCCTTTCCTCCCCTATACCTAAGGATCTAGCCCAGTATGAGGAATGATACCGGGTACTCAACACATGGCTCACTCACTTGTTTAACAACGACTTTGGCGTTTCCCTAGTTATTTAAATTGAACATTTGAAATGCGAATCGGGTTCAAAACGTATTAGCGTGAAACTTTAACAAATTTCCAAGATAAAACAAAATCACCTTAGTTTTATTTCCCATTTAACACCCCTCAAAAATAATAAGTGTGTGTAAAAATACAAAAAAAATCGAGCTAACGGGTATCGAACCCCAACCCTCCGTGCGGTAGACTAAATGCTTACCAATAGGCCATGCAAGCCACGTAGATGTGGTCCTGCTAGCTGCTACTAAACAAATGCTATCGATATTTTAAAAATCACATTTTTATTTATTGTAGGATTAGATCGCAATGGATCTAGCTGATTTTGTTAGCAGTTCTCAATAATTTCGTACCGGATGTCTGTTTAAAATTTCAGCCCAATCTGTTCAGCGGTTCGGCTGATTTTCGACGTACAGACAGACAGACAGAATCACAGAATGAGAGCCGTTCGAGTTGAATGGAGACACTCGGTCGCTCCGCTCCCTCGTTTAATTAAGGTATTATTTGCATTACAGAATTAAGGTCTGTAGACTACGTTATTTTTATCATCATTCACAGTCACACTATTTCTACCGTGGTTTGTTTTTTTAAAATTTGTATGGGCGAGTCAACCGTTAGGTCATGTTGCGAGCCATGGGCGCGAATAAGTAACAGGGAATACTTGTTCATACGACGTGAGAAACTAGGGCGCTTAACCGGTGAACTTATATTGCGCCGCCAGTAATATTGTAGCCCTATGTTAATATAATGAGTGTGTTGTGTGTTTGATAAGAGTATTGATTTCTAAGTTTATGTACAAGAAGAAGAACACAATATATGATATCTAGATAAAAATATTTATTTGAAGACAGACACAAACCAGATAGATAAACGCCTTTATTCGCCAGGTGGGATTAATATTTTCTTTAATACAATCTTTATACTAAATACATTTATAGAAACAGACTCGTGCTGGTAAAACCCAGTTTAAGGCAAGAGGTGGGAACGAGGTAGGGTAGGACGACGTAAGTGCGGGCGGGGTCCCCTACCTAGCTGTACCCGGGGGCCTTCAAAAAAGCCCCCACACAAAAGATGATTTTACCCAAAACCTTTTACTTAATCCACTGGGACAAAATAGACTCGTGCGGGGAAAAAACCCATTTTTAAGGAAAGAGGTGGGAAAGAGGTGGGTAGGACGACGTAAGTGGGGGGCCCGGGGCCCCTACCTAGCTTTTGGGCCTGCAGGCATTAAAAAAAAATCCCTCCCCCCCTAAGATGATGTTACCCAACCTTAAAACAAAAATACATTTATAGACTCATAAAACTCGTGTTTTTTTAAAGCCCATTTTGGGCAAGAGGGGGGAAAACGGGGGGTCGGGTAGGAGGGACGTAAGGCGGGCGGGGCCCCCTACCAGCTTTTAGCCTGCAGGCATTTCAAATAATGCCCACACTAAAACCACTTTTAAACCCAGCGACCCGAGTCCGAACTGGTTGGGGGCGGGGACTAAATTTTTCAGCTCTTTTTCAGTAACGTTTATCACACCTTTTCAGCCCGGGGACTAGAAATGGTAAAAACCAGCCCTAGCTCAGTCCGGATGAAATGAGGGGACGCTGGGGTTTTGGTTTTAATTTAAGGAAGAAGGATGGCCGCTAGCATGTTTTTGTGTTAGCTCCGTTTTATCCCCAATATTTCAGCCGCACAGCCCCAAAGCTAGCTCGGCTTGGGTTACCGAGCGGGAACTCAGTTCGGACTGAGGTGCAGCGGGGCGTTTCAGTTGGGCCACTAAAGGTCAGTTCGATGTTTCAGTCCGGACTCAGTTTCGCTTTAAATAAACGTGGTCAGTGATGAGGTTATGGGTTCCCCCTTTACGCTTCTTTTCTCTTCTTACAAAACACCCCGAGCTATATTTACTTGTTCCCTAGAGGGAAAGGACTAGAAAAACCGGACGATGTGTGAACTTAGGGTTGTTCAAACAAGTAGATTGATTGTAAGTTTTTAAATATTTTTGGAGTTTCTAAAAAGGTTTTAAAAGGGAAATTGAGTGCACGTCACCTTTTGGTTTCAAAAATTGCACCACTGTCTAGGGGATAGGGGGAAAGGGGGGGGGACGATGCTGGTCAGAACCAGCCACGGGTGGGGGAAGGGAAAAGGGGGGTTCTACGGGGGTGGGTTCATCGTTCTTTTTGGTTCATTTTTGTCGTCGTCGTCGGGGAGGTTGTAAAGGGAAAAAGGGGGGTTAACCTCGACGACGTTTCCCATAGTTGGGGCCTTTCTTTTTTCGGCGAGAAAAAATACCCCCTTTACAAATTAGCCATGTTTGCACGATGGACTCAATATTTTTCCCAGCCTTTTCACGATTATGAAAGACCCATGCTTGGGTCAAATTCAAACCCCGGGCCCAGAGGGGGACGCGCCGGGGTTTTGGGGGTTTTGGTTTGGGCCTTTGTCTTCGTTGGGGTTTTGTCAAGTCGTCGTGTGGGCCCGTCCAACAGTTCGGTATGTTCAATGACACTAAATTTGAAAAAAAAAAACAATTTTTTGTCGACGTTGCCCATACCCAAAAGATAGGAAAAAAATCAACGCGGGATTTTTCTTTAAAAAAAACCCAAAAGTTTAAAAGGTTTAAAGGGGCGCGTCAACCGTCAGTAAGAAAACTCCACTCTCCCCTTGGGGGAAAACGGGGAGAAAAATCCTATGCAAAGTCAAAAAACCAGCAGGGGCCCAGGGGGGAGGGGGAGGTTTTCGCAACGCGGTAGTCATGGTCCTTTGTCATTGTTGTGTGTCAATGTCGTCGTGGGTTCGAAAAGGAGGTCGTAAAGGGAAGGGGGGAGAGGTCAAGGGAAAAACGACTGGGGAGTCGCCTCTATTTTTGGGGGAGCAATTTTCTTCCCAAATTTATAGCTGAGGTTTCCCGAGAGGGGACTCTTTCCTGCCTTAGCGATAAAAAAGAGCCATGCTCGGGCCATGCTAAAAAAAGTTATGGGGAAGGTTTGATAGATTTTCTTTTTAAAAATTTTTAATTTGTAGCTGACTTGGGATTGAAGTTATATTATATAATTCGAAAGTTTAAGTAGTATTTAAAACGACGCCCCTTGAAAAAACTGGGGCGTTTTCAACCGGTTAGGTTTTAAACTGCGCCCCCCTTTTATATTGTAAGTTTTTGAAATGATTTTTTGCTTTTTGATAAGTAATTTTTTTTTCCCTTTGGTTATTCAGATTAAGAGCGCTGCCCGGGTTAGGTCCCCAAGGCACCACTCTACCCTAGGGGGGTAGGGGGACGGAAAGTCCTTTTTTTTAAGAAAAAAGATTAGGGGACGCATCAACCTTAAAAATTTGCAATGTGTTTCACGTGGTTTTAATTTTTTTAATAAAATTACTTTTAAGGGAGAAATTTAAAATTTTTGGGTCGCCGTTTTCACTTTAAAAGGGGACGCAATATATAATTTAAACATAATGGGACATGGGCCCCCGGGGTAAATTGGCCGGGAGCATGGCTCGGGTTATCGTAAAAGGCGTTTAAGAGATAAAAGTCCACCTCGCAAAACATCAGCTAGTTATAGAGGGGAGTATTTTACCCCCCCAAAAACTAGAGGCGAGCTCGGGGAAAATCGTGGGTGGGGGACCTTGTCCCCTTCCCTTGACGCCCCCGGGGGGCGACGAGGGACAAGGGACAAAGGGAACGTTTGAAAAAAGACGATGACGCCCCGGGGACGTAAAAACCCCCCCCCCTTCCTCCCCTTCCCGTGGCTGGTTCTGACCAGCAGGGGGCTCCTCCCCCCCCCCCCTTTAAAGGCTAGAGTGGTGCATTTGCCTAAACCGGTTGACGCGTCCTTAACCCAAATAAAAAAAAACTGGAAATTATTTTAAAATTGAAAAAAAAAAACTTAGCAATACCTGTAAAAATTTAAACTTGATTATAATTTTAAAAGACCACAAAAGGTGGGCCTTTTTAATGGTCCCAAGGTTTTAAAAATCACTAGCACGTTTTGCAGAAAAATTTGAAAATTTTTTATTAAATTGCTTTTTTGATGACTGACAACAATTATGCCTTTATTTTATATTAAAATATTTTTTTTTTTTGGTTCTTGTAGTAGTTTTTTTTACAATAGTAGTACCCAACTGTGTAACATGAAATAAAAATGTAGTGAAGAATGTTGTAACATTTTTATTTTTCAATAGAATTTAATTGAATAAAGAAAACTTGTTTTTTTTTGTATGCAAGGTAAAAACTAATCAAAAAAATTTAATTTAGACATTAAAAAGCTTAAAAAACCCCCTTTAAAGTTAAGCTTTATGAAAATGGAACACTACATTTACATTTTGGGAAAGATTCTGTCAAACTGTCAAAGATCTCATATTTTTTTTTGTTTGTTTTTGTTTACTTACTATGGGTTTAGGTTTTTTACATTGTTGCCACGTTTCCCCGGTAAATTTTTACCCTTTTATTGAAAATTTTGTTACTTAGGTCACAGTATTCGTCCCAAGAGGTTCGGTGTGGGTGACTTTTTTAAAAAATTAAATTTTTTAGATTTTGGAAAAAACCAATGTTACAAAATATTTTTTTAAAAATAGTTCATTTATTTTGGGCTAAATACAGCAATTTTGGGGTTTGAATGTGTTTGGGTTTTTGTTTCACCTAACAAGGGAAAAGATAGGGAATTTTATGGATTGCAATGTAAAATAACTCAAAAAGTAGTTTGGTGGGAAAAGGTTTTTAATTTTTTATATTATCAAAAATAAATTCAAGGGAAAAATTTTAAAAGGAATTTTGGGGGCGATTTCATGAATTTAAATTTTTGAGGGAAAACCTTTTAAATTTTAGCCATTTCTTGGGCCAAATCTATTTTTACCCCGGGGCCCAAAAACAAATGAATATCCGGGAGGAAAATTTTTGAAGGGAACAATCCTGAAGAGGGTTGTGTCACATGGTCAGGGGGAGGTTTTCCCAAAAAGAATTTTTTTTATTTAAAAAATTTTGGATTTTTAAAAATAAAAAAAAATTATTAGGGGGAAATTTGGGCAAGGTTTTTTAAAAAGTTTTTTTAAATTTTAAATTTTGATTTTCAGGAAAAACCGTCAAAAACCGTTAGTTTAAAAAAAGGGGAAAGTAGGATTTTTGGAAGCCCCGTTTAGGTTTTTGGGGAAAGGTTGGGTGGGGAAGGGGGCAAAAAAGGAGGGGGGGAAAAAAAAAAAAAACCCCGTCGAGTCGGGAAAAGGCTCAAGGGACGGGAAAGGGAAGAAAAGGAGGGGTGGGGCCCGCGGGGGTTAGGGTTCCCTTTTACAGCCATGTAAGGAAAAGCGCCCAGGGAGGGGTCACCGGGGGGGAAGGGCTCAAGGGGACCATGGGGGTTTAATCCACAAAAACAAAAATCCAAAACCCGCCCTTCCCAATTTCCGGGGGGAGTAAAAAACAAGGATGGACTTTAAACGGAAATGGTTTTTGGGCCCCAGGAAAAGGAAAAATTTAAAAAAATTTTATTTTTGTGTTTATTTGAGTTTTAAGGAAAAAAAAGTTTTGGGGGAAAATTTTTTTTATTTGGAATTTAAAAAGGGGGTTCCAAACCCAGGGTAAATTTTCTGCGCCCCCCCTTTAGAAAGGGGTTTAAAAAAAGTTTAAGAAAAGCCAATTTTTAAAAGGAAAAATGGGGGTTAAAACCCTAAACCGGGGTTGGTTTAGGGATTTCAAAAGGGGGCGGGGAGGGTCATGAAACGGGGCCGCCCCGAGGGTTTTTTAAGGGGTTAAATTTTGGGGGCTTTCCCCTTAAATTTGGGGGTAGGGGGACCCCGATTTTTTTTTTAAGGGGGAAAAAAACCTTTTGGTTTTTCTCTATTCACGAAATCTTCCCATATTAGTGCCAAAGCTCGGGGGCCCGATTCTACCCCCAGCTCTGAAAATAGGTGTGGGGAAATTTGGGAAAAATTTGTAAACACTGAGGGCCCTTTAAAAAACCCTTTTGCGTTAGAGGCAGGTAAAATTGCCCCCTTTGTAAAGGTTTTTGAAGAGAACATTTTATGCAAATTTAAACCGAAATTTCCCCAAAAAATATGTTTTGGGGGATTGGGAAAAAGGAAAACCCACAAAAATTGTACAAACTTTAAATTTTTGAGGGTATAAAAACCCTGCTCTCGGACATTTTTTTTTCAAATTTCAAATTATTACTTTTAAACCGGGGCACTTATATTGGGCGACGTGAGATTTAGGGCGCTTCAACCGTTTGGGGGCCATTTGCGCCGCCTGTGATATTTAAAATTTAAAAGAAAAGAAATTTATGCGTTTTGATGATTACATTGTTTAATAAAATTTGTAAAAAAAAAAAAAAAAAGGGGATTAAAAATAGCGAAAAACCAGAAATTTTTTTTAATCTTATAAATTTTCTCGCACCCCTTGATGTATTATTATTTATCGGGTTGTTTTTTAGCGGTTTTTACGAGTGTAACTATTTCCGTTTTAGTGGGGACTTATTACCAACAGACAGAAAAGGGTTTTGCAATGGGGTTTCCCCCCTATCTCCCGTACTAGTTTTTTTTGTTTATTTTGGGTAAAAAGGGCGCCCTCAACCCTTTTGTCATAAGCGCCACTTGGCCTGGGGGATATGGGAAGGAGGGGGGTAATGCTTTTTCAAAAAACCCGCCACGGGTAAGGGGAAGGCAAATATTTTCAAAGGATGATTTCTTAAAAAAGAGTAATCTCAAACTTTAAATTTTGGTCGTAAAGATGATATTTATTTTCATTTGGCAAAAACGGAAGAGAAAAACTCTTGATCTATTTCTAAAAAGAAAGAATTCACAAGAAAAAGAGCATTTTCGGTTTAAAAAAAGGAAAAAAGAAGCAGGGCAGTCAGCTAGGTTTTTTTAGGGGGTGTTTGGGTTTTAAAGAGGCGAGGACCGGGAAGGTAGCACACACGGGTACAGAAAACAACACACCCGGGCCGGGTTTTTACAGGACGATTCTCCCCCACCCGAAAAAAAGAACATGGGGAGTTTTCAATTCATTTACCACAGGTCAAAAAAAATAACAGATGGGAAAAACCCCATTCACAGGGAACAAAATGTTTTTGGGAAAAATCCCTTTAAATGGTATTTACCCAAAAACCCTTTTTAACAAACTTTTCAAGGACATCTTAGTTGGGGAAAAAAAATAAGACTCAGGGGGGCCAATAAATAAAAAAATAATTAAAAATTTGTGTATAGAATTTTTTCGAGTCAACCGGTTTTGGTATAATGCACCACTTAACCAAAGGGGAAGGGGGGGGGGGAGGAGAGACCCCTGCCGGTCAGAACCCGCCACGGGTAAGGGGAGAAAAGGGGGATTCTCACGTCGCGGTCGTTATTTGTCTTCGTCATCGTTCATTGTGTCATTGTCGTCATCGTCGTCGAGGGGCGCGTCAAGGGTTGGTGGCAATGTCCCCGACGACGATTGCCAGAGCTCGCCTCTATTTTCGAGGAGTACAAGCCGATGTTTGCGAGGTAGACTTTTTCTCTTAAATCGCATTTTACGATTAGCAGAGCCATGCTCTGGGCCGATTCTACCATGGGCCAAGACGTGGGGAAATTCACCCTAGACGACAGCCTGACCAACAGTGACTCGCACACGTTCACAGTGTCCTCCCCTTACCAGCGAAACCACGTTGATGACTTCACTAGGTACTATATAGATAACAGTAGCATTACAGTATGACTGTGATGCAAACATTACCGAATACAAAGAACGACGACGTGAGAAACTAGGGCGCTTCAACCGGTTAGGTCATATTGCGCCGCCTGTGAATGAAAGTAAATGAGAAGAGTTAATGCAGGTATGTCTGATGATTAGATTGTTTTCTAAGTGTATAAATAACAAAATAAAATGATGATGATGAAAGTAATAGCAAAATAAAAGTTATGTTTGTGAATGAAAATAAAGAAAAGAAAGATATGTGTATGATGTGAATTAAATTTTGTTAAATAGATTACTATGGATGAGAAATTTAGAAAGTTTGTTTCCGTTATCATATGATAGAAGTTCTTCATATGATTGGGAGAGATCAAATTGCGTGCGCAAGGCATCATATTTGGTACATTCTGCTAGCAATAAATGTAGGGTTTAAAAGGTCATCACATGGGGCCCCAAAAAAAAATTGGGACTAACCTTTTCTCTGGGTAGAAAATATCCTTTTAGTTAGGCGTGTGGGGCCTTTACGAAGTCTAGACAAAAACCACCTCTTCTCTACGTGAGATTTCGAAAAGGTTAGGGGGAAGAATTTCATTAGTCGGGTGGGCATCACCCCTAAGTAATTTTTTAAATTTTGCACACATCCCAAGATGTTTTGTGGGCAAATCCAAAAAACTTTGCTGAATCCACTCTTGACATCTGGAAGGGGAAAATAGATTGAAACTACGTGGGCGACGCTAGGAACCCTTCCTTACACCCGCCCAGCGTGTTCTTCCCCCGCCCAAATCCCCACATGTCCGGGTTTATCCACCCAAAACTCTATTTATACCCCTTTAAAAAAGGTTATTTTTTTCCTAAATGGAATTGGAGGGCCTTGTACAAAATGATGACTAAAATACATGTTTTTTTATAGTTTGGAAGTGAATTTAAAAGCTATCTAAACCCAAAGGAAATTTTCTTCCCACAAACGTAGAATTTTTTTTTAAAGAGCTTCACCGGATGGCAAAATAACTCGGGCAGTAAAAAACTAACACACGTCCGTTGCCGAAATTTCAGTTTAAGGGAAAGGCAAAAAAAGGCACTTTCAACCTAGTTGTAAATTTTTGGGACCCCTCTGTGAATCCCAAAAGAAAACCCTTTTGATTTTCTTTGGCAAATCTTTCTAACGTTTATTTTTTAATACAGTTTCCCCTGTAGATTTTTTAAAACAAAACGACAAAGGTCGAATAAAAAAATCGGCTCTGTTGTAGCCCAAAGGGGGGTTAAATTGCTTAAAAAAAAATTTAAAAAACTGTTGGCAGATTAAAATCTATAAGTTTTAAAAAAAAGGGTTTCCCATCTAAAACCCCTTTGGGAAGGGGTTTGGGCCCCAATGGGTTTGTTACAAAGTGTCCTACTTTTTCCCACTTTTAAAAAACCACACGATTTGATGGAGGGTTTTTTTTTTGGGCATAGTTTTAAATTTTTAAATTACGTACGTTCCCCCCCAAGATTTTTCCCCTCCGTTCTCCCCAAGGGGGAAACACACCTGACTGGGGCATACAAGCTGACAAACCGGGCTTGTTCAAATGCACCAAGAGAAAGGGACGAAGACCACAATGGGGGGAAAAGTGTCTAGAAGAAATTGGGTTTTGTTTACTTGCTGAAAGAAATACAAAACATCCATACCCCACCCTTGGGGAGCAAACTAGAGATCCTAAATTTCTCAAAAAAATGAAAGTCATATCGGGAAACCCCCCCATGTTTTGCTGAAACTTTCAATGGGTTTTTTTTTCCCAACATCCCTCTTTTGCGAAACTAAACCCAACGTGGTTTTTTCCAAATTTAATTTTTTTTGGCAAACACCAGGCCGAGAAGGAACATGTGGTTTTTAAATTTAAGTTTTTATAAAAGGTTTAAACAAGAGTTGTGGGTCATTTTGAATTCCTTTAAGACGACAAAAAGTGAAAGCCTGAGTCCCTTTTTGGAGGAACGTGTCCCCCCGCTTTCTAGCCCATTCACATTATATTTTTCAATCCAATTTTTTTCCCTTTTTTTTTTTGAGTTTTGGTAAAAATTTAAAACCCAAACTGTAGAAATTCCCAGGTCATCAACAAATAGGAAAGACCCTTGGCTCTTTGGGGAAAAAAATCTACAACACTGTTTTATGCCAAAATTTGCCCTATAGTGACAACGACCCAAAATGAGCCTTTTGGGACACCTGTTTTTCCAGTGAAAACAATTTTGACCCAAAAAATTGTTAAAAACGCACTTTTTAAAATTCTTTTCTTTAAAAAAAAAGTTTTTCTTAAAAAATTTTTGGGATGTTTCCCTCGAAAAACCCCCTCTGGGAAACTGTTTTAAGAAAATTGTTAACTCCCCTGTTGTGTCGTAGGCCCTTTTTCCCAAAAAAAGTCAAAAAGCACGCCAACAAAATGCTGTTTTTTCCAAACAAACCCCTTTTTTAATAAAGGGGGCTTTAAACGACCAAATTGGGCGATGGTGCAACAAAGGGTTGACGAAATACACATTGGGTTTCGCCAATAAAAACCCCGTGTTTTTAAACATCCCCATTAATCGTTTGGGGTTTAATCTTTTTTTGAAAATTTTTCAAAACAACTTGTCAGAAAAAATAGGGCGATATAAAATCGGGGTCGGGCTTGTCTTTTGTGGGGTTTAAAAAAAGTTTGGAAATTAAAAATGGGGACTATTTCCCAAACCCTCTGGAATTTTTGTCAGACACCATAAAAATTTTTAAAAAAAAAAAAAAATTTTCCCCCGGGGGGAAACATCATGGAAAAAACATGGGCGTTTGGGGCATTTTTTTTTTTCCCCACAATGTGCGACGTAATGAGCTTAACGCCATACGGAGTTCCCACAAAAAAGAACGCTCTGTTGTATGGCCATCGTTTTCCCCGTGAGAAAATTTAAATTTTTCAGCTTTTGTTTAACTGCTTGTTTGCAAGAAAATTTTGCTCATATCGTGCATTTTCGGGTTACTGATGCAAAAAGTAACCCCTTACTGAAGCCACATCTGCTGGAGTAGTAATTAATTGCCCGCCATTCTTGATAGCTGGTATGGTGTTTACCTGACGTCCACTTATTGATTTAATCCTTTTCCACACCATCGTGGAAGAGGTGCTGTAATTTATAGAAGACACATACTCTTGCCATGACTGCCTCTTACTATATTTGATAATTCGTCTCGTTTTCGCTCTCTCGTGCTTGAAATTGATTAAATTTTCAAATTTTAGAAATATTTAAATTTTTAGAAAGCTGCTTTCTTTGCCTTGATGGCCAAAGCGCAATCTTTGTTCCACCAGGGGACGACACGACGTCGTGGTTCACCACTAGTCAGTGGTATACTGGCATATGCTGCATCAAGCAAGCATTTACTTACCATATTGACAAGCACGTTGGGGTCACGAGAACTAGTAAAGTCCACCTTGAGCAAAGAGACTTCACTAATTTCCTGGAACTTTCCCCAATCAGCTTGCGCAAGTCTCCATCCCTGACCTGGATTGTGTGGCCTATTGTAGTTTAATACATTCACTTGAATTGGAAAATGATCACTTCCATGTAAATCATCAAGCACATTTAGGTCGAGATCAAGCTATAGCAATGGTGTACACATGACTAATTGTATGGCTGAAAAAGTGCCAGAATGTGACGTGAAATGTTTCATCTGGCCCGTGTTCAACAATGTCTTTGGAGAATGTCTCCAGCAAATCTTCTCGCTGGAGCGAAGAATCCTTCGCCGCATCGCGCGGCTTCCTCCGATGACGTGGAATGAAGACGTGTATACCCAAACCGGCGTCGGTGGTATCAGCGCTCGACTCGACACCCTCGCAGGGGCTAATGTACGTGCAACGTCTTCACGCAGGCGGCAGGAATGAGCTTCACGACCTCGTTTCGCGTCCTCGAGCCTTCAGACCGCTACCCCGCTTCAAGTACCCTTATCCGCCTTTTGCCTTTAAATCTGTCTAACTTTATAAATGTCATATTCTCTTGTTAATAATAATAAAAATAATAATAGAAGAGTCTTTATTTTATATCTTGGAGAGCTTAAGTCCATGAGGCCTTTTGTTCTGCTGAACCAAGCACAATACAAATTTCAATTATTACACAAGTAAAAAAAAACACTAGTGAACAATACAAAGATATAAAAATTTAAAAAAAACATAACACTAGTACAAGTAAAGTAGCTGGTTAATATCACTTAACGTGTTTGAAGTAATAAACAGTTCAGGCAATAAATGTAATATATGTAATTATTTCATTAGCACTTTAAAGAAACCATCAATACATAAATAAAAGAATACAAAATACAATCAATAATCACTAATAAAATACTAATTTAAACCTACCCCTCTTCAAGTCAAAATGTCAAAAGTCAAAATGAGAACATTTTCTTCAAAACACGTTCGAATTTTTTCCAAAAGGGGTTTTTTTAATGTGTTTTTTGCATTCAGCGACCTCAAGTTAGTTGAAAATGACTCCTTATTAAATTTTGTGCGTTGAAAAAAGCAAATTCAGTACTTATGGTAGCCATTTTGGAAAATGGCCCCCATATTAAATTTTTACGGAGTAAATGGATAAATACCCAAGTTTAACTGTTTTTTAATGTTTCATAGAACAACTGTGCCAAAGGATTTGCTTGTATCACGGTTTTCCGGGATCCCATGCAAATAGAAGGCGCGTTGACGCATCCCGTTGCCCCCACTCTGTGCCCTTTAAAACATCATACGACGCGATAAATTTGCACTAGAATCTGCGTCATACATAATTATTTTCAAAAAAAGAAGCCTCTCAAACATTAATTGAAATATTTTTCTATTTGCTGCCAAGGGAAACATCTACAGGATACGGAAAGGAAAAATGTCCAACAACAATAATAGCAAATTTGAATAGTCATCATAATAGTCATTAGAGGAGGTAGATAAAAAACCTTATTTCCTAAAAATTTTGAAGTATGACCTTCCTGAACATATTACAACACTCTTGATCACATAAAATATCTACAGGCAGAGCCAGGGTCATGTTTGTAGGAACGTAATATTTCTCGTCCGCCATCTTGATGACGTCATTTAGGCACTTTCCATATCGGTTAATTTCGGGAAACTTTGGATTTTCTACATCCTTGACTCATGTTCTTTTCAATTTCAAGCATCAAAGGCTGGTCACCAAAAATTCTGCCACTATTCCGCAAAATCATCGACAACTTGCTCCCCTATTAAGGTCTTAACCGATTTGCTGAAAATTTGTAAAATAGGAGAGAATGGTGTACTAATTGACCCTGCAAAATTATATAACGATCGAAACATTTTTTTTTTTTATTTTAAATTTTTTTATAACAACGATTCGATTTTGTTCAAAAAAATATACAGCAACCCGCATAGGTGGTAGTACATGTGTGCAAAATTTTTAGGTCGATCAGAGAAACGGTGCGACCTGTACCGAAGCAGTAAACAAAAAAAAAACAAAAAACAGACATACGAGATATAAGAGTCAAGTGGAGACGCTCGCTACGCTCGCTCAAAAGTTATATCACGAACTGCAACAACATGCATTTTCAGAAATATATTATTAAACGATCGTCTTACGAAATGATATGGTAAATTAGGAATACAATTAATGCAGTTCAAAAAACACCACATTTTAAATTATAAATTTTTTTTGCCTCCCCCCTTCCACTGAACACCACATCTCAGTACCTAACCGACCCCCATTCAACATTTACGAGCTACTCTAGGGGATGTCCAACATCGGCTGGGGAAAGTTTTTTTGTTTATTTTGGATTAAGGACGCGTCAAACATTAGCTCATAATGCACCACTCTAGCCTAAGGAGGGAGGGGAGGGGGGGGGTCCATGCTGGTCAGAAACCAGCCACGGGTAAGGGGAAAGGGAAAGGGGGGTTCTCACTCGCGTCGTCATCGTCTTTTCATCGTTCTAGTGTCATTGTCATCGCCGCCGGGGGTCGTCAAGGGAAGGGGGCAAGGTCCCCGACGTCGATTGCCAGAGCTCGCCTCTAGTTTCGGGGAGTAAGATACTCCGCTCTTACTAGCTGATGTTTGCGAAGTGGACTTTTTCTCTTGAACCGCCTTGTACGATTAGCAGAGCCATGCTCTGGGTCAATTCTATTTCGGGCCCAGACAGGGATGAGTTTTATTTGGATTAAGAGCGCGTCAATCTTGAAGTCAGAAAGTTTGTCAAAGGGGTTGTTCAATTCTCTCTATTACAACGTGACAGGTCACTAACTAAACTCTACGATGTAACCCCTGTCTCATGTCGACAGCCAGAGCTCGCCTCTAGTAGCGGGGAGTAAAATATGTACTAGATGATGTTATATCAGGGAAAAGGAGGGTACGGTAGGGGAGGGATTGGTGGTCCCCCACGTCGTAGTCGTCCTTCGTTTGTGTCATCGCCCGTGTTGTCATTGTCGGCGTCTTCGGGGGGGTTGTCAAGGGGAAGGGAATGTTCCCCGACGACGACCGCCCCGAGCTCGCCTCTATATTCCGGGAGTAATATACTCCACTCTTGATAGCTGATGTTTGCAAGGTGGACTTTTCTCTTGAATCGCCTTGTTCGATTAGCAGAGCCATGCTCTGGGCCAATTCTTTCCTGGGCCCAGACGGGGGAGGGAGAGCCTATGCTGGTCAGATCCAGCCACCCGGGGGAATTTTGGAGTGGGTGGGAGCAGCGCGCGGGAGCTAGTTTTCACATCACCTGGTTGTAATACTTGATGAGTGATCGCACTGCAGAATTAACACAAAGCCGAAGTCGGGTATAACGAAAAGCGTACGCAAATTCCATCTTTATTTGTCTGTGATTGGATTGGGGGGGGCACAGGGGCGCCGTGTACAGGACAATATACAAAACATGTTTTACAGTAAAAAGATTGCAAAAAATTGTTCTGCTTTATGCATAGGATGAAAATGATTTAATACTAAAATATTAAATATACATGCTAACTGTCTAGAATGGCTGAAGTTTAAAAGACGATGTGAGAAAATAAGGTGCATCTACCGGGAAAATCGCGCCGCCTGTTAGATTGTAAATTAATGAAAAATTTTTATAAGGAGAGTTTGATACATTGTTTTGTAAGTTTAAAAAGGGAAAATGATGGATTTTTATCTTTTGTTTAAGGGGCACGTAAACCGTTAGTTTAATGCCCCCCTTTCTAGCCTGGGAAAATTTAGGAGGATACCCCCAGCGGGCGAACCAGCCACGGATAGGGGGAAGAATGGGGGTTCTCATGTGTGGTCTCATGTTTTTGTCATGTTCTGTTCGTCTTTTTGTTGTCGTCGTCGTCGGGGGGGTTGTAAAGGGGAAGGGAGGAGGTCCTGACGTCGACTTGAAAAACCGGGGGCACTAAAACCCGGTTAGGTTATATTGCGCCCCCTGTAAATGAAAGTAAATGAAGAGTTAATGCGGTAGTTTTTATGAAAAGATTTTTTTTCTAGTGTAAAATTAAAATAAATTTATGATGATTAAAGTAATAGCAAAATT
The DNA here is from genome assembly GCA_024449915.1 of Sweltsa coloradensis. Taxonomy (NCBI): domain Eukaryota; kingdom Metazoa; phylum Arthropoda; class Insecta; order Plecoptera; family Chloroperlidae; genus Sweltsa; species Sweltsa coloradensis. The sequence goes on from JAMZAV010005096.1 coordinate 40,206, forward strand.
TTAAGTTATGTTGGGGAAAAGAAAATAAAGAAAAAAAATAAATGAGTATAGTAAATAAAATTTTGTTTAAAAAAATTACTATGGGTGAAAATTTTAAAAATTTGTCGCCCTTATCATATGAAAAAAAACTTCTTTTGATTGGGGGAGATAAATTTCGTGCGCAATGCATCATATTTGGCACATTCTGCTAATATGATGCACGGGTTAAAGGTCTCAATGTGTCACTATGGTAAAAATCTTTTCTTGGAAAAAGATATCCGTTAGTTAGGGGTGTGTGGGCCCATACGAAATTTTAGAAATACCCCCTCTTTTTCTACGTGAGAGTCGGACGTAGGGGACGAATTTTATTTTAGTCAAAGTAGCATCACTCTACGCAATTTGTTATTTTGAAACACTCCCAAGATGCTTTTCGCAAAACCCAAACCTTTTGCTTGAACTACCTGACATCTGGGAAAGGGAACTAGATTGAAATCAACGTCGCGACGCTGGGAACTTTCCCTTCAGCCCCATCACGTGTTTTTTCCCTTTGGCCCCGTTCCAGGTATACAGCAAAAATCTATTTATAACCCTTAGAGGTTAGTTTTTTTTAAATAAATTGTGTCTTGTACTAAATGATGATTAATACTGAGTTTTATAGCTTTTAAGTGAACTTAAAAATCTGAACACAAAAATATTCTCCCAAAGACAGCGTAGAATGTATTTAAAAGCTTCACGGGTGGGAAATAACCTGCGTGAAACTGAACTCACGTCGCTTAGCCCGAAAAGTTCGTTAAGGGGGAGCAATAAGGCAATTCCAACCTTAATTTTGGAGCCATCGTGAATACCAAAGTAAATTTGTGTTTAAGGAAACCTTTCAAGTTATTTGCAATACCCAATAAT